>JAGDFM010000169.1:0-80372 GCA_019155715.1 Phytophthora pseudosyringae | reverse complement strand
GTGATTGGATGCACCAAATGATTGGATGCAGACTAGGTAGTGAAGACAGTGTAAGCTCCGATCAATCAATCACTTTCGAATCTTCATTCTACCCCTCAAGTGGTTTCCTGCCTCCGCTCCGGTCTCGACCAGAGTGCTGCCCTCCCTCCGCTTCGTCCAAGCTTCGTGTCCAAGATCCATACCTTCCATCAATCTTCGACATCCTCGTTGAGTTCAGCCGCCAGATTCCGCTCGACTGGGCGAGGGTTCCCCACGCGGCTGACATGCAGCGACGATTCTTCAATTTCTTCGCGGAGTCCGGCGGTCGTCTTGACGATGCCGTACGCCTCTCTCTCTTCTCATTTTTCTTCTTCTTCTTCTTCTTCTTCTTCTTCTTCTTCACCTTCATGGCCTTCGGCATCGAACTCGTCGAACTGGACGGTCCGTGTCACTTCCGCTTCCGCGTTGGCGACACTGACGCCCGTCGAGTCCGGCACAGCGAGCGGTGATCCTCCGACCGTCGCCGGGCTTGCGTCGCTCAGACTGGTCGACCCCTTGGCCATCTTCTCTTCACTTGTTGCTCGAACTTGGTTACTTGGTACCTACAAAAACGAAGCACACCCTGAATCCCGGGTCGCGGCACCAGTTGTGGTGTTGTAATTCACATAAATCGTCGTTAGTGCGGCTTCCACGCAACAACACAACAATTCGCCGAGTCAGGTCGGCGATGTTGGGCGATGCGTAGGGTGTGATCCCTTCGCGGTTCGGCCCGTCCGGGTTCAGTTGCGGCTTCAACCCCGTCGAGTACCGCGCAACCAAGCTTAATCCCTCCGGAGACTCGCTGAGCTAGCGATCTCCGTTCCACAAACCCTGGGACCTCACACCAAAGGATGGTCGTCGGCGCGTAAGCGCTTTTACAGGTCACCGAGCGCAACGTGCGCCCGACTAGGAGAATTACGGTGCCCTCGGCTGAGGCCCACCGTCTCGTCGAGTTCGACAAGGCTTGGTCTTCGCTGGTAGCTGTAGCGGTATGTGCCCTTCCCTGGGCCGACCTTGATCTCTTGGCGCTACCAGGCCGATTCCCCTACAAGCTATGCCTCTCGGGGAACGACGGCGGGCATAATCCAGTCCGTGCAGGGACTTACCGGAAAAGTGTACACTTGTCTTGGACTTAGAAAATTCTGCTCTGTTAGTTATGTGTCTGTGTCTTCGAGGAGTCCCTTCGGACTCCTCCCTTTGGTTTCCTAAAAGATCCTATACAAATATCTAGTGAAATGGGGTCGTTACAGATCTCCAAGCGACCCTTCGCTGAGCCCTGATTTAACCTCGCTGGGTCAAATAACCTTGCTCGCTGAGTCAGTTCCTCGCTGAGTCGGTTCCTCACTGGGTCGAACTTTCGCCAAGTCGAACCGTACTTGCTGCGTCGAGTCGAGCTGAGTGTACCCAAGTACCTCAATTAGGCGGCCTAGGATAGGCGCCCCAAAAGTTGCGTTTTCATACACCACACCGGTAAGGACCCGCTTCCATACTCGCTCTATTAAAATCTTTGTAAAACTACCATAGCTCGCCAAGACCAAGAATTTGCGCACATGTTCTTAGTCATGCAATGGAATCTCATGAGCCGGTCTGAATCAGTTCAGACGATCTGCACAGATCACTTAAGCGCTCATGATGATAGCGTCGGTTGCACCATGCACAATTCCAAGACAAATCAAAAAGGAAGCGGACCAAAGGATCCTCGGCACTTATATGCAAACCCGTTTAGACCTGATACGTGCTGGATTACTGCGCTCGCAATATATCTAGCCTGCCGACCAACATAGCCACCGGGTCATCTATTCTCAGGATTGAATCAGAAATCGCGTATTGGCACTGCGCTGCGGCAGTTAATTGGCGAACACACTAGTCTCAATCACTATGGTACGCACTCTATTCGAAAGGGTGTTGCTACATTTTCCTGTAGTGGCACGACGGGGGTCCTTCAATTGCGAGTGTGTGCTTAAGAGTTGGTTGGTCATTGGGAGGCGTATTATTTCGGGCCAGGTGTGTCCGTTATCTAGCGTACACTATAGACTGCGAGGAAGCGCGGTAGACTCAGGAAGCTGAGCCTGAGTATGGGCTTTGGGGCAAATTTAACTCTGATTTATGTTAGTGGCCGTCGGGGCCACTCAAATGCAAACTGTCGTCTGATTGGTTGAAAGTGGAGATCCATTTCAACCAATGACAGGACTACACGAAGTACACGCTAGCCGTGTGCTTATACCTACTTTGTATCTTTAGCTATATAGATCTACCTACATATGTAACTAGAAACAGCCGGTTACATCACCCTCCTCTCAAAGCTGCACTCACGCCCGCGTGAGTGCTGTCGCAGAGCGAAAGTGACCAAGCAACGGACTGTCCGACGACCTCGCGTGGTGCTCCCGCCACGCGCTCATTCTGCAATTCACAATGTCGGCGACGAGAAGAACTGGCGCCGCGCCGTCCAGTTCGTCGGCGTACTTCGTCATAGAAGACGACCTCAAACCGTGGGAGCTGTACAGCCTCGACGGCGCCGAAGAACCCGAAGACCTTGACGACATGAAGGAATACTTCAGGCGGTACCGCGCGGTCCGAGGCAAGGCAACCAGGAACGCGTTCACGCACGACGCTTTGCAGCGGTAGTGGTGTGCCGCTGGAACGCCGCTCGCCGTGAAAACCTGTCTTTCACGGCCTGGTTCGAGGACCGTGAAGCCACACGGTGCGCGCACGCTATTGGAGATCTTCGTGCGCGCGTGTGCGAGTTGGCGCGGCGCGAGTGGCGGCTGTGCTTCGTGCACATGATTGAAGGCTGCCGGGACTGTGGGGATGACCAGCCGAGGCCGACGCGCGAAGAATGGGAGCGCCAGTTGGGGCTCTGGCCGCTGGGCGAGGACGAGCGTCGCTGGATTTGGCCGCTTTGATCGAGCTCGGAGTGATCTTGCGGAGGCGACTTGTCGCGGCAGTGCGCGCCGCGACTTGCGAGGCGGAGATCGTCGACGTAGTCGCTCGAGAAGTCGCTCGCGAGGCCGTCCACGCTATCAGGAGCGTGGCGGGGGACGTCGCGATCGCTCGCCGTCACTTGCGCGAGCGAGATCTCGTAGTCGCTCGCGCTCACCTGCGCGAGCGCGGACTCGTAGTCGCTCACGACATCTGGAACGTCCTCGAGAAGGCGGCTACGCGGCTCCCATGTATCACAGCCGGCGAATTTCCAAGCCAGCGCACCCGGTAATGCTTCTCGGGTGCCTGTCGACGCTGCGCGCGCGTACGGATACGACCAGTCGTATCGCGAGGAGGTGCCTCGCGATTCACGCGCGTATCATGGTCAACAAGCCGCTCCACAATCCAGTGTTGCGCACCCGATGCATCAACAAGTGGAGGCGGGCCATCACGACGGTACTGGACAAGCTGCGGCGACCGACGCAACGGAGCGTCTGACGATTGAGCAGTATCGGTTGATGATACACAAAGCGGACCAGGCGAGGGACGAAGCGATGGAGGCTCAGAACCTCGCTGAGTCTGCGCGTGTGCGTGCGGCGGCTGCGGAGCTGCTGCGACTCAATCGGAGCAGGGACGGCGCGAGATGATGACGGGGCTTCGTCATCTGGAGACGCTCGTCTGCGGAGGTCCACGCACGGTGACGCCCTCGCGTGCGGAGCGAGGACTCTTGCCGACTTAGAGCCAGCGACGTCGGCAGGGTCGTGCCGACTACGCGCCTGCCGAGGAAGCGGAGCGTCCGCCTCAGGAATCGCCGCCGGAACGTAGGGCTTGAGGCGCCCGACGTAGAACGTCGGGTGCAGTCGGTAATCTTGAATGGTCAGATGAAGCGTGGCGCAAGCTTGTTCGCACCCAAGTTGGTCACCGCGGTGCCTTGGATGCCGTCCGTGGATAGCAGCACGCGCTCGCCTCGCCGGAAGGACGACATATTCTTCCGGCTCTGTCGATCGGCATTCCCTTTCTGAATGTCCACGGCGGCTTGGAGGGCGTCACGCACGAAGCGCGTGACAGCCTGGCGATGCAGCAGGAAGTCGGACACTGCTGCCGAGTCGATCGGCGTCGAAGTCTCTTTCGGCGCGAAGTTGACGACGCCTGGTTCGGACGCGGCGAGGAACGCCACGTCAGTCGGGACCGGACTCGGTTGACGCGCGACTACGTGGAGTGCGTGGTTCTCAGCAGGTAGCGCAGGCGTACTCCGTGAGTGCGAAGTACCGGTCGGGATACCGGTATGCAGCCGGTTATCAGGAGGCTTGGACGTACCCAGTGTACCCATCTGGGTACTGGCTGAAATCGGCGGGGGGCCACTCGACGTTAGCGCGACTGTGTCGGTGCTGCTGCAGTTCCTCCCCCACCAAAAGTGGAACCCGGTGATGTGTCTGGGGCACGGATGGCAAGCAGCGCCGGAACGCGCGGATGACGCGCGTTGTTTACGAAGAACGGGGTCAAGCCCGTGGACGCATGTACGGCATTGTTCATGGCGAACTCGGTCAGTGGCAGAAAGGAGCTCCAGGACGCGATGGATGTCGCGTTGCTGCGCAGGACGTCCTTAAGGATCCGGTTCACGCACTCCGTTTGCCCATCCGTCTCCGGATGGGCCGCCGTCGACATCAGTAGGCGAGTGCCCAGCAGTTCAAGCAACCGCGTCCAGAACGCGGATGTGAAGCGGGGATCGCGGTCCGAGACTATGGACTCTGGAAGGCCATGGTGGCGGAACACTAGGTCAATAAACAGCGCTGCAAAATCTTCGGCAGTCACTTGGGCGACGACTGGAGCAAGATGGACCATCTTGCTGAAGCGATCGACGAAGTCGAGGATGTCCCTGGTCGTTGTGCGGAAGCCCGAAGACGAAGTCCATGCTACGGATCGCCACGCCCTCGTGGTGATGGGCAGCGGACGAAGCGGAGCTTGCTTCGACGCCGCCGGCTTGACGCGCTGGCAGGTCTCGCAAGAACGGACCCCCGTGCGTACCCATTTGTACATGCGGGGCCAGAAGAAGTCGCGTGAAAGTGCCGCGAATGTCTTTTCGCGGCCGAGATGGCCACCAGACGGGGCGTCGTGGTACTCGTGAACGAGACGAGCGCGTAGGTCGTCATCAGCGGGGATGACGACGCGCGGAGAGTCGAACGTGTCGATGGCGTACGTGAGCAGATCACCGTCCAGGTCGTAACGCGTGATGTACTCACGCGTTGGGCGCGTCAGCTTCGACAGAGTCTCCGCCGACGGATCGCGGAGATGTCGGAGGATTGCGGCATAGAAAGCGTCTTCTTCGTACGCCTCTGCGATCTGCTGACGCAGAGGCAGCACGGGGCTCGACAACATGGAGTTGATACCCAGCGCCTCGCACACTGCACAGTCGTCTTCGTCGTCCTCGTCATCAGGCAGGTCCTGATGATGCGTCAGGCGTCGAGGGTCGTAGTCCGGACGCCGCGAGAGTGCGTCGGCAAGAATGTTGTTCTTGCCGGGCTTGTAGTGCACGACGAAGTTGTATTCCGCGAAGAAGGAGAGCCATCGGGTCATGCGCTGAGGGAGATGAGGACTCTTCACCGCGGTACGAAGAGAAGCGTGATCCGTGTACACCGCGAACGTCTGCTCGCCGAGGAGGTACACTCTGAATTTGATCAGAGCGTAGCGCATCGCGAGGAGTTCCTTGTCGTGAACGGGATAGTTCTTTTCCGCCGGCTTCATTTGTCGTGATTGGTAACTCACGACGCGCTCGCGGCCCTCATCATCGAATTGCATGAGCGCACATCCGATGGCGAAATCGCTCGCGTCGCAAACGACGTGGAAGGGTCTTGATGTATCGGGCAGCATCAAGACGGGCGCGAATGCAAGACTCTTCTTCACAGCCTCAAACGCGTCCTGGTGCTCAGGACGCCAATTCCATGTCGCGTCCTTCTTCAGCAAGGACGAGAGCGGCTGGATCAGGCCTGCGTAGTCCTTGGTGTACTTGTGGAGATAGTTCGCGAGACCGAGCCATTGACGCAGCTCCGTTGGGTTCTTGGGAGTGGGCCAAGAACAGATCGACGAGATCTTCTCTGGGTCGGCGCGAACGCCGCTCTTACTGACGTAGCAACCAAGCACCGGAATCTCCGGGGCGCAGAACATGCACTTCTTGAGGTTGGCGTACAGCTTGTTGTCGCGCATCTTCTGGAACACCTGACGAAGGTGCTGTAGATGGACGTCGATATGCGCTGAGGCCATCCTTAGCGCGACTGTGCACGAAGATGTCATCAAAGTAGCTCGGCGCGAATTCGCGGGGCGGACGCAGCACATGGGACACCATGCGATTGAACGTGGCGGGCGCATTCTTCAACCCCTGTGGCATGACGAGCCACTCCCAGAGCATCCCACTGGGAGTGCTTACAGCGGTCAGAGGCACGCCATTACTTCGCACGAGGAACTGATAGAAACCGTCCGTCAGGTCAATCGCGCTGTAGACGACGTTGCCAGACATGGAGTCCAGCACCATGTCTTTTCGGGGGTTCGGTGTCTGCGCTGGGATGGTGGCGTCGTTCAACTTGTTGAACGCATGAACAATGCGCCATCCTCCTCTAGCCTTCTTCACGCAGAACGTCGGACTCGAGTGTGGAGAAATGCTCTCACGTACGTGACCAGCCTTGCGTCGGCCCTCGAAGAAGTCATCGNCTTGTTGAACGCATGAACAATGCGCCATCCTCCTCTAGCCTTCTTCACGCAGAACGTCGGACTCGAGTGTGGAGAAATGCTCTCACGTACGTGACCAGCCTTGCGTCGGCCCTCGAAGAAGTCATCGATGGCTTGGACCTGGTCTCGCGGCAGTGGCCACTACCTCTTCACACAGTATTTCGATCCGGGCACGAGGTCGATCTCGTGTCGAACACCTCGCTCGGCGGGGAGTTCCGCTGGAATCTTGTCTGGGAAGAAGTCTTCGTACTCACGAGCAAGCGGGTATGCTGGGTTACCCGAGTCTTGGAGCGCTGTCCAAGACTGCGCGACGAAGCGTTCTTCACGGGCTGACTTGGCCTCGGCCGCCTTCGGGCGCGACGATGACGCGCCGTCACTGGCAGCGTTGACGCCGACGGCCGGAGGGTCGGAACTCGTGAGGAGGCATAGCTGCTCGATCTCGCCGGCCTTCAAGTCACGAAGGAAATGCTTCCAGGAAAAACCCGGAAGCCGCGTGATGGAAACAGCATCGGAGGGAGGGTTCGCCACTTCGACGCGGCGTACTCGGTTTGAAGACCTCTCCGAGTACTCGACAACGCTATGCATCTCGGTGGTCGGCGTGCCGTCAAGTGCGGACGACGACCGCCGGAGGCGACGACGTCCCGATCGTTTACGCGTGGACTTCCTCAGTCGCCTCGAGTGTCCGCTCGAGACCGAAGTCGCACTGGATGATGATTCGCTGGATGACACGTCACCCTCCTCTAGGCGTGGGGGCTCACTCTCGACCAGGCCGGTGTCGCGCAGATGTTGGTCCTGCGCGACGGAATCATCAGCGGACGGGAGCCCCTGCTCGACCGCGTTGTTCCTCGTTTCCTCGCGCGCTCGCGAGGAAGAACGACCGATTGAATCGGCGACGGTGGTCGCACACACCGCACAACAAGGGCCATCGCTCACTCGTTGTGGGGATTGTGTCGTGGACGATCGGTCCACGACGGAGACATGAGAGGTTGGGGCGACAAGAAGATGAGTGAACACCTCGCTGACATCGTACCCGACTCGGCGCCGGACTGAACGGGCTAACCAGTCGATCTCGGGCTGGTAGCGAGCTAACCACGGCATCCCCAAGATGCAGTCGAAGGCGTAATTCAGCTCGATCACCAAGAAGTCGTCGTTGGTGCAGAAGCCGTCGAACTTGTACGACAACGACACCGCGCGCCGTGGTGCGCGGTGTGGTTTGCCGCCAGCCAACTTCACGACGATGTTGCCCGGACCTTCGCGGACGCGCACGTGCGATGGAAGGAGAGCGAGGCAGTCGTCACGAATGAAGTTGTTCGTGGCTCCGGAGTCAAGGAACGCGCGGAGCGGGCGCTCCGCGCCGGCGACGTGAAGACTGATGAGGATCAGTCTCGAGTCGCCGGACGTGGTGGTGGCATTGAATTATGCGTGCAGCACAGGGGGGCTAGGAGGGCCGGTTGCCACCGGTGGACCGGGTCCTCCATTCCAGCCAGTAGGGCGCCCCGCGCCTACTGTCCCGACCGTTTTTGGCCGAGAACTTGTCGTCGGATTCGCCGACGACCTCAGCGCTTGCAAAACCGGAGCCGGAGCGCGGCAAACTGCTGCGCGATGGCCCGGTTTGCGACAGCCGAAGCAGGTGAGCTGTCGACTTCCATTGTTGAATCGAGCGCCTCGAGTAGTCGAGGTGTTGTACGACCTCGACTCGGCTTCGATGGCGTCGATCTCCGTGGGCTCGGGCGCTGAGGCCCGAGCGTCCGTCGTCAGCGCTCTCGCGTAAGATGATGCCACCGTGTAGTCTTCGCGCAACGTGAGAGCGAACGCAGCTTCAAGTGTCGTCGGCTCTGCTCGCGTGAGGTAGTACCGCGTCATGCCCTCACTCATACCGAAGACGAACACGTGAACTTGAGATACAGCGTCGATCGGGTTCGTAACGATGCACGAAACCAGATGGCGCGTCTTCTGAACGTAGTCGCGCATGGACGTCTTCCCTTGCCGGAGAGCGAAGAACGCCGCTCGCATGCGCGACTCGTCTTGCGGGGGCTCGAATGCGAGGCGCAGGTCACTCTGGATGGCTTCCAGAGTGGGGAAGGCAGTCGTGTCGGTCACCAGCCGGCCGAGCGCCCACTCCTTAGCTTTCCCAGTCAGTCGGGAAAGCAAGAAGTTCACCTTCGCCGACTCAGCCTCGAGGAGTCTCGAGGCAATCGCGATGTCGATCTCGCGAAACCAGCGATTCAGTGGTAAGCGATCATGGCCTATGCGGAGGTATCGATCTTGACGACATCGCCCTTCGTGGAACGCGAGGGAGTTTTTACTCGCCGATTGGCTTCGGCGAGCTCGCGTTCCATGAACTCTTGGGCAGCTTGACGCTGTGTCTCCGGCGTACCCGAGCTCAACAGCGTCGCGACGACGGCCTTGCCCGTCACCGTGGCGAGGCGATGGAGCGCTTCCCACTCGATCCGCCTGAGGTGGGGAAAGCTTTCATGCTCCAGGGTCCCGCCGGAACTGTCCGTTCCCAATACTCGGCTCATCGTGCTCTTGGTCTTGGTCTTGGTCGTTGGAAGGACTACTAAGTGCTACCAGGTATAACGGTCCAGGTGTGTCCGTTATCTAGCGTACACTATAGACTGCGAGGAAGCGCGGTAGACTCAGGAAGCTGAGCCAGAGTATGGGCTTTGGGGCAAATTTAACTCTGATTTATGTTAGTGGCCGTCGGGGCCACTCAAATGCAAACTGTCGTCTGATTGGTTGAAATGGATCTCCACTTTCAACCAATGACAGGACTACACGAAGCACACGCTAGCCGTGTGCTTATACCTACTTTGTATCTTTAGCTATATAGATCTACCTACATATGTAACTTGAAACAGCCCGTTACAGTTATATTCGGTACGAATCAGCTGGAAACCAATATCTCGGGCGTGTTGTTGCGGGTCTTCCGTTAAATCGCGCAGATTTCTCGGTGCTCCCCCCTCATTTTTGTGACAACCATGATAATACGCTGCAAGAACCCTAAACAAACCCAGCTCTCTGCAAGACATTCTGAAGCTCTGCATTGCATCGCTTGTCTTGTCTATCACATGGATTATCTGCGGGAAGCACTTCCGACATCGCATCCACTCCTTTCGACGTTCCTATTTAGGCATGACCAGGTCGTAGACCGATTGAGAGCTGCCCTAGCGCCCGCTCTGTCACCATGGATGAAGCCAACGGGCATACCGCCGCATGGTGAGTTGTATAAGCAGCTGCAGCTCATACAAAGCTCCATTGAAGGTTTACCACCTGTGCTGTTGGAGGGGATTAGTACTCTAATCGAGCAAAATGGAGTAGCGGCAGGAAACATCACAAAGGATCAGCTAGAGACTACAATCGAGAGGCTCCTTGAGCGAGCTGGAATGGCTCAATCACAAGCATTGACATCTCAGCAACGAGACGAACCAGAAGGCAAAAGTGATGTTCACTTTTACGATGGTAAATTTCATCTACTGCCAAAATCGTTCGAGTTTCCGCGAGCTGGGCCATTTGGAGCATGGAAGCTGTGGTGGTTTGGTGATAGGTATCAAGGACACCCACCGCTCAAGAAAATTCGTGCCCACGATCTTCCTAGACAAGAAATGCGCAAGACATTCTCTGACTGGAGCATGTTGGTACGACACATTGTTACCGCAGCGGAGTCTACCGGATTGGTGATTCCCACGAACATGTCCGGGCAGCAGGCAGCCGAGGCATTTCGAGTCGGCATGGATCGTTTAGAGCTAGCACCATCAACGCGAACACGTCGCCTTGCTGAGCTCTCTGTCACTTCGGCTTGTCCGAGAAGCACGTAAAGCAAAGGCACCCACAACAGCCTCCCCAACACCATCAACAACTTCAACATCTCCCAAGCGACAGCGACTAGCGTAATTTGTACCAATCAGCAGCCGTCATTCACCTACCACCAATATATCCTACGTTTTTGCCAGATAAATGAGTGATTATGGTTTCCATCATTGTGAATGTTAGTAAAAAATATGAGCGACATTTCCTACGAACGAGTAGTTACTTGCTACGAAACAGCGACAATCGAATTTGCTTGTAAAAATGCTATATCGGACGATATTGCGTAAATTGTGTTCCACCGAACGTACCCCAACATTCACTCTGGAACATGTTGTGAACGGTTGCGTCATTTCCGGTGCCAAATTACCTTTTGCACCCAAAGAAATATTTCCAAGCATGCTGCCTCCAGGGGAGGGGCTTGCAACTTGCACTGTCAGTACAGCACATTCCCGGTCGTGCAGGTGATCGACGAAGGTCCGGATCTACCCGAGAATGTTCGGTTGGGTACGTGCTCGAAAGCGGTGAGGCGCAGCGTGGGCAGGCACAGTAGGATTGGCGAAATTGCAGAAGTAACAAGTGGTGCTGCTCAAGCTTTTCGGTGAGAAGGAGGGGCAAGTCGAAGAGCTGCAGGCCGAGAGGTCAGCCATCTCAAGGACTTTTACCACAGGCAACTCGACACAGCGCATTATCATCTCTCAGTCAAGGCTGTTTCACTAATTTATTGACAAATTTTGATGAGTCCCATGTTGCTCTAGTCGGTCGGCCCGATCGGTGAACGGCGAGGCATCTGCTAACCACCTGCTGAGTTGTACGCTAGCAGCAAAGAGGGTTTATGTGTCGATCTCGGGTCTGCAGCCATGCTTGCTATGCCGAGTACACACGCCCCCCACCCCCACCCCACACACCCCACCCCCACACCTACACACACGTTTCCGGTGATAAGTTGGCGCCTCACTATGAACCTGCCACCTGGTGTTTACGTCCATATTGCCCTAATTCGCGTAATTGTTTGCGCGTCGGAGCAGGTTACCAATCGCTTCTGCACAAGCTGAAGCTTCGAGGGCGACGCGGAATGGCTTAAGGCTATTGCCGTGGAAGAGCGGAGCTCCCTCCTGCTCAAGCTGCGTTTATAGATTTGCGTGTAGATTGATAATTACCCTTTGCATCCACCTTCCTCCTCGCGCTCGTGTCCGCCCTCTTTTCATCGCGGGGCGCTCCACTAGCTAGCTGAGACTGCTGCCCTTTATGATTGTAGCTTCCTTTCGACTGTGTGGGCATCTATCGCATCGCTGCAATTGCACCTCAATTGGTTGGTTCTTCTTGTCGCGTCTGAGTGTCTTGGAACCCCATAAGATGGCCGTCCAGCATTGCGATGAAACGTTCGTACTCCTCGAGCTTCTGCTTGAAGCCAGACATCTGTTCTCGCAGCTCGTGCATCTCCTGCCGCACGGCCTTGTATTTCTCCTGCAGGTCGACCAGTCGAGTCTGCTCAATGTCTGTCGCATTCGGCTCGCTCTTCATCGCCGCGCTCGCATCTAACTGCTGCTGCTCCCTCATGAGCTTCGCGGCGAAGAGCTGTTTGTATTCGAGCTCAAGAGACTGCGCGGTTGTCTGTAGTTCTAGGAGATTCCTCTGAAGTCACCAATACCAATGCACCCGCGTCAGCCAATCGAACTCCAGTGCATTAATGCATTAACCAAACGTGCTCTCACCTTCTTGCGCTCGCGGGATTTCCTCTTGAGGTCGCGCTGCTTGCGCCGCCGCTCCATTTCCCCGGTGTCCAGCTCCATCGCTGAGCCCGCTTCGCTTTTGGGCTGCTGGCTCGCCATGCTCGTTGCTCACCAGAGAAAGTAGTAGAATGACCGACGCCGCCACCATCCAGGTGCCAGCGTCAGCATGCCCCAGATGCAACCGAGCTGAGGAAGAAAAGGACGCGTTGCTCCGATGCTCGCGCGCGAGACGTTTCGCATGTGCTCGCGGCAGCGACTTGCGACGCAAAATTGCGCGTTGGTTTACTGCGCTCTGCACCGAAGCGAGCGCCCGAGCTGGATTCTCTCCGCTAGCATCGACACGAGAATGAAAAAAAAAACTTGCGTGCACGACGGATGTGTTAATCCTCTATGATCGGATGCGCCGTTCCTCGTTTTGATCGCCTTGATACAAACCCTCGTTATAAAACCTGTCATCCCGAATAATGAAGAGGCGTGTTGAGCTCCCCAGAAGCCACCGCTCAAATCGCTCCGGCACGTCGAGCGGAACGCCGGCGGACAAGGGCCGTCGAGAGAGCCGCGTTTCTTTTCCTGTGCGGCGGCTCTCGCCGGCAGCAACCCAACCAAGAGCCCAGCTGGTGCTCATGAACTCCATCTCGCATGCGACTCGCGCGCAGGAGCATCAGCATGGGTTTGCTCGGCCACCAACTTTCGTGTTGACTTGGTTTGCTCCAGCACATGTACTGTAGCTGCACCCCATCGGAGGAAAATGTTCAACAGCGACATGTTAAAGGCCACGTGATCGGCGATATCCAGACCGACTCGGTCTGGCTTGCTCATGCCTCGAAGTTCCGGTTAATCGAAGCTGTCCACTCTTGTTGTGCTTGAACCTATCCACCCTGGAGTTGTTTACCTTATCGAGCGAGTTGCTGCGCGAGATCGTGCCTGACCGCTACAGTGTGCATGCCAATTTGGCATTGCCAAAGACACCGTTCGACCGCCACAAACGCCGCACACACTCACCCTTGCAGGTGCTTGCGCAGCAGCTGACGCCTCTCGTACAAAGCGCGGGGTAGCTTGACTACGCCGGCGCCAATGTTGACTCAATGACTGGGGCGTATGACACTGGTCGCCAGGGAAGCCGCCGCCAATCTTCGATAGAAACACCAAAATGGACCCGATCTAGGATTTCCAGTACTGGTAGGCATGCGATGCAGCAGCGTGCGGCTGCCATCGCAGACACTCGAGAAAATGTTGTACATGTATGCCCAAGCAGCGCGAGACAGCGACATTCATGCGCTCCATAGGCCGTATTGCATTAGCAAGTAATGTGGGTACAGTACAGCTTGTGCAAGAATCCGCGGGGCCACCAGCCCGCAAGCCGATGTCAAACCACCCCTATCAGCTCTGCCACTAGCTCCTCTTGTAATTCTACACCAGTAACATATTCGCGCCATCTGCATCCTTTTCCAAGTTTGATCGAAAATCCTACTTGCGATGATAGTAAAAGCTGTTCATTACCGCATTCAACTCTAGATGATGTCCAAGCCGCGCAGGTATGAAAATACCACGTATGCCGCGTAGAGCATCAGTAGAAACGCGCAAGCAAGTGGGTAGAGCTTCCAACGCGAGGAAACCAGCACCACCACAACGAAGAGCAGTACAGCGAACAGGATCGCAATCGAGACGTCGAGATCATCTCCAGACACAGACACGGTTTCACTGTAGACCAGGTTTGACAGGAGAAAGGGGAGTCCCAGCCCAAACAGAATGTCGAACACGTTGCTTCCGAGCGCATTGGATACAGCCATGTCGCCGTGACCATCCCGAGCCACGAGGATGGAGCTCAGAGCATCTGGAATCGACGTGCCCGCAGCGATGATAGTCAGTCCCATGAGCGCGGACGGGATGCCAGTGATGCATCCAAACTTTGTGCCAAAGGTGACGGTATAGTGCGAGAGCACGCCAATCCAGATTATGGAGATCACGAAAGTCGCAGAGTAGCCCGCAGTTCCAGAAAAGGCTGGGTAACGGCAGTCTGGGATCGTGATTCGTGCTAAAGCCACGATAGGCCACGTGAATACGAACCACATTTTGGCCATAATCCCTTCTGGCGGAACGAGGACATCGTCAAAATACTTTGGCAACGGCCCTTCGCTATCTTGTACAGAGGACTCGTAGCTCGACAGCTCTGTCTTCACAATAACATTTCCGGCAGATTTGGGTGCTTCCAGATCCACGAGTTCGCCCGACGAATTCACGCGCTGTAGCAACTGCTGCGACTGGAACATGCGATACTTGGAGCGCAGCACCGGGTTCATTTGGTCCTGCTCGCCGAGGAACCCGCGCTGGCTGTGCGAGCGTCCCTCTTCTTCCATCGATTTTTGCACGTTCCCAGTGGTCACAATCACCTCCGCGGTCGAAGTAGCGTCCGACGCGGTGGTTGTCGTAAGCTTTTCCTCCTCCTTGCCGTGCACTTCATCGGCCTCCGGACGCTTGCAGCAGCAGTTAACTACCTGGTCGTTGAACACCATGTAACCGATGTAGCTCGCGTATGAGCAGACCATGATCACCGAGTCCAGCACGTCGATGCTGCCGTCCCACACGGCAAAGGCCAGCACCGCAATGGCCCACGTGTACCAGAGCGAGTCGCGCAGCAGTGGGCGCCAGTCGAGCTCGAGCACTTGGCCCGCCAGCAGTCCCGACAGCGAGATGATGATGAGGATGTTGAAGATGGCCGAGCCCACGATGGTGCCGACGCCTAAACTCTCGGCGGGCTTCTTGAACACATTGTCGGCAAGGGACACGAACAGCTCGGGCGCCGACGACCCGGCGGCCATAAACGTGGCTCCAGCCACGTCGGGCGACAGCGCCAGCGCGTCGGAGATTTTCTCCAGCGCCGACACGAAGTAGTCATCGCAAATGATGGCGAGCGACACGAAGATGTAGCCCAGCGCCATGATGTACAGCACGATGCCGCCACTCGTCTCCCAGCTCGCCAGCTCGCCGCATGAGGAAGACGCTTCAGCCAGGGCGCGAGCGGCCGGTGCAGGCTCGGACAGCACGCGGCGTGTCATGGCCACCAGGCCCCCCACGCAGCCAGCGACCACCACCGCCACGCCCACCGATTGCCGCACGAACCTCCGGACGCGCCGACGACGACGCTGCGGCGGCGGTGGCGGATTCTGGTGCATCATGGAGAGTGATCGGTCGACGTGCAATTCCCGAATGGAGGCTACAAATCAGGTTGCTTGCATTATTGGATGGTAAAACGTGGTATATATATATATACACACTCTGCTTCTTGCTCGATGCCCCTGCGACTAAAATACCACGTCACGACGTACTGTTGCTTCTCTTCATCGCATACATGTAATACCGCTTTGGTCACAAGTTGTACCAGAACATACCGCGCAAGACATGTCTTCAGAGACCAACAGCTGCCGGCTGATGCCGTGCCGTGCGTTGAAGCCGTCTTGGCACCTCGAGGTTCTCGAGCAGCGATAAGAAAGGCACGTGCTGCAATATGAGGGGCCGGCATTTGTCGGTCGTCTCTTCCAGCAGCTGCATGCGCTCGTCCGGGCGAGTTCTCAACGGCAAAATAGCTCCTTGCCGTGTAACCTGCTGGGCGCGCACGTAGCTTGGTAACGCTGCAGTCAGCTGGCGATAAGAATGCTCCTGTAGCTCCAGACGCTGGTTCCCGAACGGTCGCCAACGAAGCCTCATCGCATTACGCGAAACACCCCACCAGTGGTGACTCGACTTGGCGCCTCACCTTCCCTTCTCCACGCGAAAGAAGATGCAACGCGCCTGGCCGACTCTGGTGTTTCTTGTTCTTTGCGTGATCATATCCATCGTCGCTGCCACTCCCCTGTCGAACTCAGCGGTGAACACCGGCACTGCCACAGCCCAAGCCAGCTCGACCATTGTCAACATGGATCCGAGCGATATCGTGAATAGGCAATTCGGTGCGGTGCCGCCAGTCACGAGTACATCGAGCCCACGCGACATCGTGGACTGGCTTGTCACCATGGACGAGATCTTTACGCGCGTGGCCACCGGAGGATTGACCTCGCTGCCCCCGAACGGGTTCGCCGCCATCAAGACCATGGAAACCGAGATCACGGCCAACCCGAACTTGCTCAACAACGGGGGCGTGCTGAAAAGGCTGCTGCATGTATTGCCGTCGCTCTGGGACATCGGCTTCTGGTACAGTCCCGTGAGCGAGTGGAAGGAACACTTCGGCTGCGTCTTCAGCCAGGCTGTTAGCGCTGCCAAGCTTGCGGAAGACGCTACTTGCTACGACGCGGCTGTGAACGCCACCTCGCTGATGATCCGCTTCACCAAGGACCAGGTCTTCTTGGACGGCGAAGACCACGGCGACAGCGTGGAGCTGCGGGGTCAGAACAAAGACTACTTGGCCTATCTGCCCGAATTGGTGAAGGCTTTGTCGAAGAAGGAGCACTTTACCCTCACAGAGGCGCAGTTTCGCGCGTTCATGGCGACGAAGATCCCGTCCAAGACAGAGGGTATGAACACGGCGGTGGCGTTTCCAGTGTACGTGGACACCAGCATCTACCAGGCCTCAGACGCGGCCGCACTCGCCAAATTCGTGTGCTGAGCGTGCATTAGCAACGCGTAGTTTCATTTGCAACCAAAGTTGCCAGGCCGTAGTTGAGAAGCCCAGTTCCGTTCTTCTAAAAACGAAAACCACGTCAAAGCGAGCTCTCTGTATGAACCGTCTTCCAGCATGCAGCGCCATCGAGTGCTTGGTGCAGGTTATATCATGTAAATGCAGTATAACGCCATGGAAAGGAGTAACTTCAAGGCAACCACACGAACGATCGCCGTCACCTGTTGATGACGGCAAAATACACCTTCCTGCGGGCTTTGCCTGCACATTTCCAATGGCTTTTGGTGAAAGGGAAGGTGTTGACGGGCATTCCATCTTGCACTTTGCGCTTGCAAATAAATATGTTGCATTATCTAACTCGCTGCTCTGTCGTCCCTGGATGTGCGCTAGTTCGCTCTCTAAAGCGAGGTATAGTAGCCTGGCACGCAGCACCTCAACAGTTGTTCCAGTGACAGCCGTCGGCAGCAGCTCACGCCCAAATAAATAGAGCCTGCCACCAGGGTCGTCTCCATTCGCTTCGTTATCTGTGGCATTTGTTCGTTTGTTCACTTTCCTGCCGCGCGGTGTTCTTCATAACTTCATCCGTTCAAAATTGCTGGTCGCTTGCTTACACGATCTCGTGATCGCGAGGCGCCACGTCCTCTTTCTCCTCCTCCTCTTCCTCGGCAGTGGCCGCCGACCGTCGGCCTATTCGGGCCGCGTCGCGCTGCTCGTTCTTGGGAGTGGGCGGCACCAGTTCGTACACCGACTCCTCGTCCGAGTCATTCAAGAGATCCGACGTGTTCGACGACGCTGCTGCTGACGAGCTGTTGGACTCGTCCACGCGGTCGTTGATCTCCACGACGCGGATGTCGAACGGGATGTTGGGGACTCGGTTGGCTCGGTTGGTTCGGTTGGCTGGAGTGCTACTAGTCGAAGTACTAGTAGTAACCGACTGGGTCTGCTGGCGCCGGTACTGCGCGGCCTGAATCTGCGACAGCTTGTGGTGCAGGCGGTCGTCGTCGCCGCCGCCGCGCTTGACGTCCTCGCGCCACGAGGCCAGGCGCAGCGACAGCCGCGAGCGACGCGCCTGGTACGTGCGGTAGGCTCCGTTGATGCCCACACTCTCGCGCTGCGGGGGCTGCTCCAGCTCCCGCAGGGTGCGCAGGTCCGCCTCATCGTAGTGTACGCGCCGCGTGCAGAGATCGCTGCAGTCTTTGCAGCAGAAGGTGTCGCGCAGCCGCTCGCGGTACGCCGCGTTCTTCCAGAGCATAAGCAGGAAGGGCGAGAGCCCGATCACGAGCAGCACCACGAAGATGAGGTACTGTAGCAGGGTGCGCGTGGAGTCATTGTCGCTGTCGGCCATGGCAGGGCGTCGTGAACGTGCTGTAGTTGTTAGGTTGCGTTGAATTCGGAAATGGAGCTCGTAGGCGCAGCACTGCCAGCTTCATCTGCGAGCGGAAGTCCCGCGCGGCCGTCTAAACTTGTGAACCCGTATAAACCGTCTGTAGAGCATGCCATAGAGGCTCCGTTAAAACATCCTATTCCCCTCCAATAATTGATACCCTCGTACCAAGCATGCGAACCCCTCGCTAATCAGAGAGGAGAAAAAGAAGTACATGTATGTCCATCTCTATGCAGCCGACCCCATTTCGCCAAAAATGGGTCATCACGAAGCACCGCAAACGCAAGTCACCGCCCAGTGCTCTGCTAGACGCCAAGCGGGCGGGAAGGTCGATTTCGAGGTGCAGGTTTTCCAGGAGCTGTTCGTCCTGGGGTTGGCCTTCGGCCCCTTTGCTGGCGAGCAGGCAGTCGATGTGATAGCACTTTACAGTGCTTTCACACATAATGTTACTGTTAATGTGCAATTGCAAGCGCTGCTTTCGGGCAACCGAGCTGGTGTCGTTTGATGTCCAGCATCCGCCAAGTTGGTGGCACCATCCCGATAGCGGCGATCTCCGCCGGGCGAGTGGTGGCGCCTGCAAATTACTCGATGAACTCGCGATGTGCCCGATGGGCACTGCCCTTTGGGCATTCCCGGAGCCGTCTATGCAGAACGACCCAAACATTGATCAGTCTCGTCAATATCTGGCCGATTGTATGTGAGCTCTGCCTTGAAGTTCAGCAGATGGCGCCAAGCATGCAGAGTCGTACGCTTAGGAGGCTTTGGTATCCGCTGAACAAGGACTTCGGGATGCCTGCAAAGCTATAGCCTGCAAGGCTAGCTGGCCACGCTGCGACGGCGAAGCAGTGCCCGCTGCAGCGCGCCGCCTGATCGATCTCCGAAAAACCGCAGGCACGTGGCACGGACACGCGCGAGAACACAAAGACATGCTAAGTCGTTTTTCGCATCGCGACCACCGAGAGGGACGAATAGCGGCAGTGCCAAGGAGACTATGAAGGTGTCGCTATCGTTGCCGTTGTGAATGCCCGGTGCCGAGCTCGCCCGACGCCGGCACGCGCTCTGTGGATCGGCAGGCATGCGTAGGTTCAACGTATCCAACATTTCTGCTTGGTAAGCAGACTCGATCACGTCTTCATGTTTGCACAGCGTGCAATACATGTACACACTGCGCCGGCGGAGAAGCGTGGGCAGCCTAGAGTCTAGGCCCTAGACCCCAAATCTCGGGCCGAGAAGCCCAACGAATGCGCGTGCCGCGCCTAGAGTACACCAAGGCACGATCAGACCCCGAACTCTCCTCAATACTACTACTACTACGTAGTAACAAACAACTAGAAACAAAATTACGTGGGCGTGGGCAGCAGCAGGTTCGCGTCTTGCAGGCAGCAAATGGCTTTGGCCAGCATTTCGGTGTGTGCAAGGCAAGACGTCGTTGCCAGCATCGCAGGTCACACTCGGAAATCAGACGCGCAGCGGATGCCGCCTGCGCTGGTGATCGATGACGGCGATCGCGATACTGTCTTGCATAAACCACGCAAGAGATTTCGGCTCGGATATGCATGTTCCGGTAGGCGGGCTCCGTGGCGACCAGCGCGAGCGTTCTCCGCCCTCAATGCTGGTGGCATCGAGCCCTATCATACCATGAGGCGCCGCGCCGCCAATACCACAGCGCGGCCCAGGCTCGGAGGCCTTCCGTCTGCAGTCTCCGGCTAGACATGGCTGCCAGCACCGTGCGAGCACACCACACGCACCCTCCCGTCGTCGAACCCGGGCCGTCCAGAGCGGAGTGGCTGGTCTCCGCTTGCTTGCTCGGTGGCGCCTAAGCAGCTTGCGCCTTCAATTGGGGTCGCTGTCGGGTTGCTCGCAAAGGCGGCTCGCCACCGCTCGATCTCCCCTCAAGCCACGCTCGGGCTGGACTGCGGTGAATGCCCCCGTCACGCCCGCAATTCTTCACCGCCGGCAAAGTGGACTCGTGATCGACTGACATGGGCAACCTGGGGCCAGGAGCTCCCGCAATCCCGTCGAAGTCGTCGAACCTGACGTGAAATGCCCGGTCTCTGCGCGCCATTCGTCTTCAGCTTCGACGCCCGATGCGCATTGCACGCTGCGATGTCTCCAACGTCTCCGCTTTACGGTGTATGGACCAGCGGAAGCAGCAGCGTCCTTACCAACCGGAAGGCGAGCGCCTTCGACTTCACCGTGTTCTGGTAAATGTGCGCGCCCTTTTTTTCGGCGGTTCGTCATTGAAGTTCAATGCTACTTCAACCCTACACGCATTTCAATCTGGACCCATTTCGCCATGATCGCAGTGCCAATTTTTACGACTGCAAGATGGCAATGGAGCGCTGAGCAGTGAGCAGCAAGACTCCCCGATCAACGGGAGTAGGGACATTATGAGCTGGCGTGGAGTAGCTCGGTTGAGACATTGGAAAACCGCTTGCAGGCGCTCGGCTCGCACCGTGGGGCAGCCACTGCGACGTGTTCCACTAAGGAAACTTGTGGAAAGATGGGAGAATACTACTATAATACGAGCGAAGAAGAAGCGCGGGAGATGGCGCCGACTACAACGGTGGCGAACGACGTGAAGGGGACGGCAGGCAGTCCCACACGCAGTTCGTCAGACAATGCGTTGCATGTATTCGCCGGAATCGAGGCCAACGCCAGCCAGGGACTGTCGAGACGCTGCTTGTGCACAGTAGCCATTTTCCGTTTCAGCCCATTTTTTGACGCGTTTGTACCCATTAGAAGGGCCCATTCCGCTCAATCTTCCGCTTGACAGGCATCACTTCGCCATGTGGCCGCGGCTCGCCTCCTGCTCCGTCCGGCTGGGCTCACTTCGCAAGTGTCTTCGTGAGGCGCAAGCGGCTCCCTTCCCCCTGTCCTCCTCCTCCCTCTCCACCATGGCTCCGGCTGCGTCATTCGTGGGCGCCATCGACCAGGGCACCACCAGCTCGCGCTTCATCGCGTTCGACCACAGCGGCAACATCGCGGCCACGTACCAGATGGAGCACAAGCAGATCTACCAGCAGCCGGGCTGGTGCGAGCACGACGCCGACGAGATCACGCGCAACGTCGACACGTGCGTGCGCGAGGCGCTGGCCGCGGGCGGCATCGAGCTCTCCCAGCTGCAGGCCATCGGCATCACCAACCAGCGCGAGACGGCGCTCGTGTGGGACCGCGTCACGGGCAAACCGCTCTACAACGCCATCGTCTGGCACGACACGCGCACCACGGAGATCGTGCACCGCCTTAAGAACGGCGAGGGCGCGGGCTTCCTGGGCACGGGCGGCGACCGGTTCCGCGCCGTCACGGGCCTGCCCATCGCCACGTACTTCTCGGCCGTCAAGATCATGTGGATGCTCGAGAACGTGCCCGGCCTGCGTGCCAAGGCCGAGGCCGGCGACGCCATCTTCGGAAACATGGACACGTGGCTCATCTGGAAGCTCAGCGGCGGCGTTGCCGGGGGCGTGCACGTGACCGACGTGACTAACGCCTCGCGCACGAACCTCATGCGCCTGGACACGCTTCAGTGGGACGACGACATCCTCAAGTGCCTCAACATCCCCAAGTCCATGCTGCCCGCGATCCGCTCCAGCTCGGAGGTTTACGCCTCGGGCCACAAGGACAGCGTGATCCCCGGCATCCCCATCTCGGGCGACCTGGGCGACCAGCAGGCGGCGCTCTTCGGCCAGACCTGCTTCTCACCCGGCGAGGCTAAAAACACGTACGGCACGGGCTGCTTCTTCATGATGAACACGGGCACCAAACCTACGCCCTCCACCAAGGGTCTGCTCACGACCATGGGCTACAAGATCGGTGACCAGCCGGCCATATACGCGCTGGAGGGCTCCATCTCGTACGCCGGCTCGCTCGTGCAGTGGCTGCGTGACAACCTCAAAATGATCAACAGCGCGCCTGAGGTCGAGGAGTACGCCAAGCAGGTCAAGGACAACGGCGGCGTGTACCTCGTGCCGGCGTTCTCCGGTCTGTTCGCGCCCCGCTGGCGCGACGACGCACGTGGTGTCATGGTTGGCTTGACCTCGTACGCCACCCGCGAGCACATTTGCCGCGCTGCTCTGGAGGCCACAGCGTTCCAGACGCAAGAGGTGGTGGCCGCCATGGAGGGCGACAGCGGCGTGCACCTGACCAAGCTCAAGGTGGACGGCGGCATGGTGGTGAACCAGACGCTCATGCAGTTCCAGTCGGACGTGCTGAACGTGCCCGTGGTGCGCCCCGTGGTGGCGGAGACGACGGCTCTGGGCGCCGCGTACGCCGCCGGTCTGGCCGTGGGCTTCTGGAAGACGGTCGAGGAGCTGCGCGAGAACTGGCAGGTGAGCGCCACCTGGAACCCGGACATGGAGCCCGAGAAGCGCGGTCACTTCATTCACCAGTGGAACAAGGCGGTTGAGCGCACGCTCAACTGGGAGGAGCAGGAATGAGTCGCAGACCTCCAGAGCAGTAGATTATAATGCGACCAGTGCAGAGGTTTTGCTAGCAGTGCAGTGCTGAAAGAAAACAATATCAAGTGATGGTGTATTCAGTTGAACGTGGATCCTCACAGCTGGTGCGACTACCAAGTTGATGGTGGTCAAAGCTGGGGCGCTCCTGTTGAAGTCGTGGCGCCGGACACGGAGACGTTGTACTTCTCCAACAAACTCGAGAGCCGCTCGGCCGAGTACTCCCACCGCGGCACCTTCATGGTCACCTCGGCCGGAGGCTCTGGCTTCGACGGAGAGAAGGTCGGGCTCGGCAGCTGGTGCAGCAGCGGGAACATGGTGAACTGCGCGCCGCCGTCGTCTTCTTCTGCCACCGGGTGTAGCGGCGCCGAGAAAGCCGAGCTACCAGCTTCGTCATCCTGAGGCAGGACGTCTTTGGCGAGTTCGTACGCCCACGACACAGGCTTGATCTCGGCCGTCAGTGGGGCCGAGAAGTCGACGAGACGGCGGGGAGGCTGCAGCGATAGCGGTGACGCGACCACCCGCTTGCCCAGCGCTTCATTGTTTCCTCGCGCATGGAAGTCTTCGAACTGGTTGCTCGCATGCTGCTGCTGAGGTCTGGCTTTGATGTATCGCTTCTGCTCGTCTAGAGGGCGGAGCCTCATTATCTTCGGTGCAGGGCTCTTGCCTGGCTTCCGTCCGTTCTTGTTGCGAGTCGCTACAGCGGTGACTTGAGCATTGTTGTCCGGCGTGTGTCTCCTCTTCATCATACTACTCGATACGATAGCAGCTACAGGCTTTGGGAAGGGCAGACGTCTAGGCCTTTGGCCATCGATAAGCGGCGAGAGGTCCTGCGAGTAGCAGGCCATCATCTGTCTCCGTCGCTCGTACAAACTTGTTGTGTGGGCCTCTGATGTGCTAGCATTGTCGTTGCTAGTGGCAGTGTGTGAACGAGGAGTTTCGCAGTCCGAGACTTGGGGCAGATTCGCATCCAACCCTGCAGCAGCGGGCTCGGACTTCCGCCTCTGGAGCGGGGTGTCCGCCTTCGGGGGCTTCGGCTTCTTTTTCTTCGGCTTCCCGGCGCCAACTTCCTGCTCAGAGCGACTCGTGTGCTCTTCGCCTTGGAACTGCTGGAACTTGAGCTCTTCCTCGCGCTTGCGGCGCTCTTGGATCACCAAAAAGTGCCTCCGCCGCTGCCGAGCGACCTCTCGCTCGGCCGCAAGCGCCTCCTGCTTGGCTCGCTTCGTCGCCTGCAGACTCTCCCTCTGCTGCCTGAGAATGTCTTGCTGCCCCCGCAGGAGCTGCAGCTGGTCCTGGCACTTTGCCTCGGCCTTCACGAGGAGACTCAGCTTCGGCAGCGGCGACAGCACTCCATATCCACCCCCACCCGACTGTACCGCCGGCGATTTACTGCTCTTGCCTGCCAAGCGAAGGACACAGGATGCGCACAGTAGCTCGGGCTCGCCTGAGCCCACGCCTTCGTCGCTGCCCTCCGGCGGCGATTCCGGCGGCGGCGGCATGAGCCGAAAGCACCCGATGCAGCACGACGACGCGCCAGCATCTTGCACGTCCGCAGCAGCAGGCACATGGCCGTCGTCTGCAAGGTCCTGCGCCCCCTGGGTCTGCAGCCGGAGGTGAGTCAGCATCGCTTCAAGCGCCGGAGGACCTCCTGCTCCTCGCGCTTATTATAGAGCTCGGAGCAGCGTGCATGATGCTGACCAACTGGAACGAGCCCCACGCGCTGGACCACGTTAGCCGCGTTTCACTTGAATACACCGTCGCGCTTTAACTTCAACTGTTACCTTGAAGTGGCTCGTCCGCCTCGGTTTAACAACGGCGGCGCCGCCGCCCAACCGCCGCTGACTGCGCCAGTCCATCCGAATGGCACTCAACGCAGGCGTCCGTAACCCGGCCCACTGGCGCGCTGCGCCGACGGGTCTCCGCCGACGCGTTTCCAGCGCTCAGTCTCCGTTTTGCTCCGAAGCCCCCCGACCAGCCGAGCCGCTGAGCATGTCCACGTCCAACATCGCGCCGCAGCATCACAGCGACGCCCACCTGGCGCACCTGGACGCCGTGGGGGTGGCCCAGAGGCACGCCGAGCTGCAGCAAAGCGTGGGGCTCAAGGTCCTGCTGGGCGGCATCGCCAACACCATCTCCGCGGCGGCGACCAATCCCATCGACGTCGTCAAGGTGCGGCTGCAGCTGCAGGCGCTGGAGCCGACGGCCGTCACGTCCTCAGCGGCGGCGGCAGCAGGCACGGTTGCCCCCACTCGGTACCTTGGCTTTGGACACGGCCTCAAGACCATCGTGCAGGAGGAGGGCTGGTACGGCCTGGCCAAGGGCTGGCAGGCCTCGCTGCTCCGAGAGTTCATGTACTCGGGCATGCGCTTCGGCATGTACGACCAGGTGAAGGAGTTCTACGAAGACCAGGTGTTCCACACGTCCCCTGTAGAGCAAAGGCGCACCCCGCTGTACATCAAACTGCTTTCCGGTGCCACGTCCGGCGGCATCGGCAGCGCCCTCGTGAACCCCATGGACCTCGTGAAGGTGCGTATGCAGGCGGATCGCACGGGCACGCGTTACAACAATAGCTTCACCTTCGCGTGCCGCAAGATCTACCAAGCGGAGGGGGTGATTCAGGGGTTTTACCGCGGCGTGGCGCCCACCACGTTCCGCGCCATGGTGCTGACCGCTGCGCAGCTCCCAAGTTATGACCACATGAAGGAGACGCTGCTGCACCACACCCCGCTGGAGGAAGGCGTGGCGGTGCACATGATCTCCAGCATGTTCGCCGGCCTCACGGCTGCGACGGCGTCCTCCCCTCTGGACGTGATGAAGACGCAGATCATGAACGAGACCAAGCTCGGCGGCAGGAACGTCATGGGCCGCGCCTTCATGGGCGTGCTCCGGACGGAGGGCATCCCGGGCTTCTTCAAGGGCTGGCTCGCCAACTGGTTCCGCCTCGGCCCGCACACCATCATCTCGCTCATGGTGTACGAGGAACTGCGCGCCGCCATGGGCATCAAGCCCGTGTGAGTCATCTTTTGAACTGTACTGCCTGCCTGCCGGCCTGCGGGTGCTAGCAACGGCGGACCAAATGCGTGTTAGTGTGGTCGATAACTATGAATCAACACCAAGGTTTCGTATCCGCGTTAAACCAGCTCACCGTTAAACGAGCATGCGCGTTTCCAGGCTCCTCTGAGTCACCACCTCGAGTGTTTCCGGCGGTCGCGAAGGGCAAAGCAGAAACGAGAGACTCACAGCGACCATTTCCGATCGACGCATGTTCCTGTCCACCAAGCGAACCTTGAATCTGAACCACTACGGGATTCAAATCGACGCCTTGTACAAAGCAGCAAACGCGTGGACACCAAGCAGCCTCGGCCCGGCTAGCCGCAATACTTCCCTTTACTGCCCTCCTCCGCGCGCAAAGAAACATGTAGTGCTGTGTACACTGGTACAGTGCTCTTATCAGCAGGCCACGCGCGACTCGCACAAGCGTTAAACACAATGAGCGGAAACCGTGTTGGGTGGAGGCAGTCAGACGTCAACTTGACCTCGCCAACAAGGCGACAGCAACAGCGATCGCCGCAACATTCCCTTCCGGCAGTCTCAGTCTCCGTTTCGCCTCCAAGCTCGCACGTGCAGCAGCGTCATCCTTCCCGCCCGCGACCATGTCCACGTCGACCGCACCTCTGCAACGCCACGGGAGCATCAAGCCCACGCAGCTATCAGCGGTTGCCGCCGCCCAGCACAACATCGACTGGCACCAGAGTATCGGCGTCAAGATCCTGCTGGGAGGCGTTGCCAACACTCTCGCGACGGCCGTGACCAACCCCATCGACGTCGTCAAGGTGCGGCTGCAGCTGCAGGCGCTGGAGCCCGCGACGGCTGCTGCTGGAGCTGCCCAAACGCGGTACTTGGGCTTCGGCCACGGCCTCAAAATCATTTGGAAGGAGGAGGGCTTCGCCGGTTGGGCCAAGGGCTGGCAGGCGTCGCTCCTGCGTGAGTTCGTCTACTCGGGCATCCGCTTCGGCATGTACGATGTGGTCAAGGAGACCTTCGAGGACAAGGTTTTCCACGTCTCGGCGGACGAGCGCGCCACCTCTCCACTGTACATTAAGCTGCTGGCCGGCGCCACGACTGGCGGTATTGGAAGCGCACTCGTGAACCCGATGGACCTTGTCAAGGTCCGTATGCAGGCCGACCGCACCGGTGCTCGCTACAACAACAACTTCGCCTTCGCGTGCCGTCAGATCTACCAGCAGGAGGGTCTCGTTGAGGGATTCTACCGTGGCGTCGCTGCCACCACCTTCCGTGCCATGGCACTCACGGCAGCGCAACTGCCCAGTTATGACCACATGAAGCACACCCTGCTGACGCAGACGTCGCTGGAGGAAGGCGTGACGGTGCATATGATCTCGAGTATGTTCGCCGGTTTGATGGCAGCCACGGCGTCGTCCCCGATGGATGTGATGAAGACTCAGATCCAGAACGAAGCCAAGAGCGGGGGCTCTAACGTCCTCGGTCGCGCCTTCATGCAAGTGCTGCGCACTGAAGGTGCGCGCGGCTTCTTCAAGGGCTGGTTGCCGAACTGGTTCCGCCTTGGCCCGCACACCATCATTTCGTTAATGGTATACGAGGAGCTGCGCTCTACCATGGGCATCAAGCCCATGTAGGCTGCTGTATCTGCTGCCACCATACTCGTGGTGAAGACACAGATTATTATTCAATAAACTTTGACCAACCAGTGAAACGACAGCACAGCCTAGTTGCGTATATTTATCTTTGTTAACTACTACTACTGATGAACAGGTCGTGCGTGACTACGCTAAGCTTATATACAAAATACTTGTACGTTGGTTAATTGCAACGCAGAGAGAAGAGCGGCGCCACGACACCACTCTCCCAGCGCAAAGTCAACAACAACACTTCGCAGAGCCAAAACTGCTCCCAAGGATGTTCTACCAGCACCAGTCCACCGTAGGACATACGGCATCCGCCCTCTTCGTCCTCCAGCAGTACCCTACATGGCAACAAAAGCAAAAACACCGCAGTCAAGAAGAGAAACCAAATTGTACATGTCCCGCAATGACTCGCCAAAATGGTAGTCATCGTACCAGCGGAAATCGTCCTGCCAAACTTCCGCTTTGCCCACCATCGCAAGCGTGGTAACATCGTCCTCGAGTCGCGACGGATCCAGTCCGTGTACAAGGATGATGATGCCCTTCTCCGTTTCGAAGCGCGTGAGTAAATAGAGGCTCTTCAGCACCACGTCGTGGTCCGCCTGGTCCAACGTGTGCATGCACACGACGTTGTTCATGTCGACATGCTGCACGATGTGCACATCCGCATTCAAGAACACGGAGAAGAAGCGGCGCGTGCGCTTCATGTCCGTGGCAAGTTGCCACGTACTCTCAGCCAACTCCGAGGACGAGCGGTTGGCGAAAAACTTGGAGAAGCAGTAGCTCATGGCGCCGTCCTCGAGTCTCCGCCGGTCCGTCCAGCCCAGTGTCGTTCCCTTGTGCGGCTTGTGGCGGTGCTTCTCCATGTCCGCCATGATTCGGCCGTACGCGACGCGGTCGATCTCGAGACAC
Organism: Phytophthora pseudosyringae; assembly: GCA_019155715.1. NCBI lineage: Eukaryota > Oomycota > Peronosporomycetes > Peronosporales > Peronosporaceae > Phytophthora > Phytophthora pseudosyringae. The sequence goes on along the minus strand of JAGDFM010000169.1, from coordinate 52,149 downwards.
TCGTCGATTTTTAATTTCCTCCACACCATGAGCTGCGTCCGTTTCGACATCGCGTTGTCCTCCTCGTCGTCCTCGGCGTGGACGTCCACCAGGTGTTGTAGACTGCCGTAGGCCTTGGCGAAGGTCATCTCCCGGTCCCGCAGCGACTCGTTCTCCTCGTACAGCGCCCTCCGTACGCGCGCCAGCCGCAGCAGCCGCTTCTCTCGGCCATCGGGAGGCTCCTCCTCCGTCGTCGCCAATGGAAGCGGCTCGATGGGCTCCAGATCGCTGAGCGACTCGAGGTCCTCCAGGGGCGACAGCGTCATGTCCAGCAGCGACTGCGTGTCGGTCTCGTCCAGCGTGTCGGTCAGAGCCTGCGCCGCTCTGCGCTCCTGCGTCTGCAGCAGCCGCTCGTACTCGTCTTCGAGCGTCTCCACCTGCGCCCGCAGCTCGTTCAGATTGAACTGCATGGCCAGTTAGTCCTCGCAGCACGCCTGCGGTATCATAGCACGCTACTGCCAGCCAAGCCACGTACGATCTTGCGGTAGTAGCTGCGGCGCACTTTGCTGCGATTGCGCTCGCGTCGGAGCAGTTCCTCGGGCGACAGCTGCTCGGGCTCCGTCGCCACCATCGCTGCTTCGAGGGCGGAGCTGGGGCTTTGACATGCGAGGTGACCTCTACGAAAACATACGGAGCGGATGTGTAGCGCACGTGACATTGCAGTTGAATAGTGAAACATCGTTAACGAGGGCACCTACAAAAATAATATCTCTCAAATTTCAGCGCCCACCCCTTTCAACGGGGAAAGATGGACAGCGTCGCCGCCGCTGCATACCTGGATGCGCAGCTTGGGGCTGGTTCGAGCCCTTCGTGTTGCCGTGCGTACGTGCACTCGACGCGGTGGTGCTTGCTGCCTGCTCGGTGTCATCCGCCACCCGTTCATCGGGAGCGGCGCGATCGGTGATGAGTGAGCGAAGCTCGGGCTCCGAGCCCTCGCCTACCGCTAGCTGCTCTAGCGAAGCGGCTCGCCCAGACCGAGGTTCTGCTCCCAGCGCAGGGCGATCTGGAGGTTCTCGAACAGCCAGAAGGAGCGGCTGCGGTCGCCCATGTTGTTCATGATGCCGCCGTGGACGACCTTGAGCTTCGTCTCCAGGTTCTCGCCGCACACCTCCTCGCTGTTGTTGCTGTCGTCCACGGGCACCTCCTCGATGTTGATCCAGTACATGGACTGCCGCCACTCCTTCTTCTTCTGCAGCGCGATGGCCTCGCTGAACTCGACGTGGAGCGTGTGCTCCTCGCGGCGTAGGCCCTTGCAGATAATGAGGCACCCCGAGTCGTCCGGGTGCGGGATGCGCGTCATGATGATGAGCGCCGTGGTGATCGAGTCCTCGCCCTCCTTCTCCATCGTGCGGTAGAGCACGTAGCTGTTATTGTCGAACTGCTGCATGATGTGGAAGCGCGTGTGCAGCGCCGGCGCGTACAGCTTCGAGTGCCGCTCGGGCGACGTGAGCGTCTGCCAGGCCGTGCGCGCAACTTCCGACGCGCTCGCGTACGAGTTGCGGCGGAAATTTTTTTCAAAGTAGTAGCCGAACGAGTTGTCCTTGGCCACATGAGAGCACGTCCAGCCGAGCGCGGTCTCCGTCGTGATCATGTGGTGGCGGCTGGCGAGGAAGGCCTCGAACGTGCGCTGCGCGTCTTGCGCGAACTTGTTGAAGCTCTCGAAGGACATTTCGTCCATAATGAGCATGGGCGTCTGCACGCGGCGCTCCTCATTCTCTTCCTCGTTGGGCGCGGCGATCGAGTGGTCCATGAGCTGGTAGTTGACGTCGAACAGGCGCTGGAAGCGGAACGAGATTTTCTCGCGGTCCTCGAATTGCTCGTGGAGCTGCGTGTTCTCCATCCAGAGCCGGTCGCGCATCCTCGATAGCTCCAGGTACCTCTTCATGAGGCTGGACGGGTCCTTGGCCGTCTCGGCCTTCTCTCGCTCCGTTTTGTCTTCCCACTGGGCCAGCAGGCGGTTGTACTGTTCGCGCAGGTACTCGGTGTGAGCCCTCAGCTCCCCGAGCGTCTCCTACACAACGTCCATTAAAACCGGCACACTGTTAGTGTCTCTATATACCCCATAGCGCATGTGGTAGACCAGCAGCGTCGTACTATCTTGCGGTAGTACGAGCGCTTGACCGAGTCGCGGTTCTTCTCGCGCTTGATCTCGTCGGTGGGCGAGGCCAGCGCCAGCGCCTTGCGGTGGCGGATGCCCGTGGTGCTGGGGCCGGCAGTCTTGAGGTTGCGCTTGCGCTTCTTCTGGGACATCTCCTCGGCCAGCATGCTCAGCAACTGACTCGTGATGTCGTCGTCGTCGTCGATGATGTTGAGCGGCGGCGGCGCCAGCGGCATCTGCTCCGAGGACGACGAGGCCTCCTCCGAGGAAGACGTGTTGCCGTCGTCGATCTCCACCTTGGGCTCGAACGCGGCATCGAGGTCCAGCTCCAGCGCCGCCATGTCGCTCTCCATCGTCTTCATGGTCGCTGCCGTCCCTGTTCCTGGTAATTAAGCTATGGGCTCTATAGCGGCGACGGGGAAGAAAGAATTAGGCCCCCGGTGCGGCCCCCGGATTTGGCATCAAGCAATTTTGGCCAACCAGGGATGTAAATGAGACCCTGCGAAACGCATCATAATTTCATAATCAACTTGCGCAGGGGAATTGGTGAAACGCGATGTCGAAGTCGAAGCTGCTCGTCATGCATGCATCAACCACTTCGCCTTCCTGCTGGCTGGTGCTGCTGGCCGAGGTCACGGCACGACAGCACGTTTCTGCCGTCACCCCGTCGAAGGAGATTCCTTGCGCAGCGGGGTTAGCTCTGCTGGCGCCGGAGCGGTGTTGCTTTTATGAATTGGAGCAGCACCAGGCGACGGATGCCGGCGGACAACCAACTGGGTGGACGCGAGCACCGACGCCCCAAGCAGCCTGGTTCTCGCTGCACGCAGCAAAGCACGCGATCGCCGTATGCCGACAGCAAGCCGCGACCGATGCTATCCGGATACATGTACATCGACATCCTTTGCTGATTAAATAGTACTTCGAAGTGCTCCGTTGTTTGAACGGCGGCGGCCAAGAGAGAGCCGACGTCGCTGCCTGGTTTGCGCGCCGCAGCGAGGTGGCTTCGCCAAGAAACGCGCCGCCGTGTACAGCTGGAGATCGCATCCGTGCTGGGGCGAATCTCAGTCCGCTTTGCATGATGCAATGCATCAGCCTGGGACGCACCCAAACTGCGCCAAGACTCTTGGGCCTGTCAATTATTGACTCAATTCACTTGAGCAGCACTCGCTCGCTCGCTCCGCTGATGAAGGCCCGCAGAGACGGCTACATGTACCTTGCGAGATCTATGCATCTGCAAGTGGTCCTCCTTTCCAGCGTGACTCGTTGGCACGACATCCTCGCCGGACCCACCGCCGGGCCGTACTTCGTCGCCTTGAATGAGGCCCGAGCAGCCAGGAAAGATTCGTGTTGCGTGAAAAGCAAGTGGAGCGAATGACAAGGTGGACAACTGGCAAGGCTCGCAGTGCAAGCAAAGCTGACGAGATGTGAAAAGGCATGCCGAGGTAGTAATAGGACTCGGCATCGATGATTGATTGTGCAGTTTAGTAATCGACCACAGGCCTTAAATAGTACTGGTATGCGGATCCGTGCCTACTCGACGCAAGGCGAGCGGATGGGGGTGGCACGCACGGCACGGCACGAGGTGGATCGCGTCCACTCACTCCAGGACGACACAACATGGCCGCGCAAGGCGACGCTCGATACAAACACGGTGGGTTTGTGGGACCGGTGGGCCGGCCGAGCGGCGCTCAGCGGGTGGGCTCATAGAGTTGCTGCAGCCGCTGGCGGAAGAGGTGGCGGTCCGCGAGCCGCAGGTTGAGTCGCTGCTGCTCCTCGACCAGCGAGCCACGCACGACCGTGAGCTCGGCGTACAGGTCCTGCGGCGCGATGCGGCGCTTCCCGTCGCGGAAGGCCTCGGCGGAGTTCTCGTTGAGCTGCTGCCAGCGCTGCAGCACGGTGGCGAACTCGCCCTCGAGCTGGGCCACCTCCTCGCGCAGGTTCTTGAGCGCCTCGCGCTTCTTGTAGTAGCAGCGTTTGACGAAGAGGCGGTTCTTGGCCTGCTTCTCCGCGTTGGAGAGCCGCTTGGTGGAGAGCACCTTGGCGCTGCTGCTGCTGCGCTTCTTGAGCTTCCGGGCGGGGCTGGGCTTGCCGAGGTCAGAGGAGGAGGGGGAAGACGAGGTCGAGGAGAGTGGCGTGTGCTGCTCCCCGCTCACGTCGTCCATGTCGAAGAAGTCGAGCGAGATGGAGAGCGGCTGCACGGACGGCGGCCTGCTCGGCATGGCGTAGGCGGTGGGCGCGACGGCGGTCGTAATGGTTGCTGGGGGCGGGACCGGCCTCGAGACGGGCAGGTCGAAGGTGGCGGGCGGGCTTGTTGCTGAAGCGGGCGAATGCGAGAATGAACTCTCTCCGCTCGAAGCCGCGTCACGCCCGCCGTCGCCGCGCGGAAGCCGAAGCCGCGCGCGCGCAGGAAGGAATGGCATTAGAAGAAGAGGCGGCTCCGCTCGCTGACCACCACGCCCCGGCGGCGACTTTCGAAAGATAAGTCGCGTGGGGAATAAGATTCTGCGCCGCGCTATGCGCGCGGCGAGTCCGAGGAGTGGCACGGTTCGGTTCATCCGCTGGCGCCACGCCGGCCGAGCGCAATGGCGACCCGCTCTCGCTCGCCCCAGCGTCTCCGCTGGGAGCGCGCCGGCGTCCGCGGTGACGAGCGGCGCGCTTTGTCCAGCGCTGTGGCGGAAGTGTGGCGACGGCGGCCGAGCGCACGCGACTGGAGCGCGGCGTGGCCGCTTCGGTGGGATCGGCCAAGCGGACACGAGCGTCAGCGCTTGCACTTGCCCCGATTTGCTCGCCGCCGCTGCCCACGCGCTCTGTCCTGTCAGACGCTGCTTCTCTTGTCGCGGGCGATCGTGGCGTGCGAGCGGCGTGACTCGCTGCCGGCCACTTCAACGCCCGCGTCGGCCCGGAGAGTTGGGCGCGCTTGATGCGAGTGGGGAGCGCTTCTTATTCGCGTGGGACCGGTGGGTGCCGTCGCCTTCGCTTGCGTTCGCTCGTGGCCGGCAACCAGGGGCAATGCCTTCACATCGGAGCCGAGCCGATGCTCTTTTTCGAGCAACAGCACTCGTTCTCGCCTCGCGCGCGACGGCACGACCCCGAAGGCGTGCCGTCGATATTGGAAAAGCGACGAGGAAAGCCCCATTACTGCTGCGAGTGGCCACGGAGACTTCGACCGGCTTGCACCCGCTCGCAGTAAGAAGCTCGGCGGAGCTGGCTTCGGCACACCCTCCTTGAAACCAGTGCAGCAAGCCCGCCTCTATGCCGTTGCTGCGCGATGGCATCGGTTTATCTACACTGTGGGTTGCAGATCTTTTCCTCGTTGGTAACCGAGGCGCTTGGACAGCGAACGCCCGTCTCGGGAAAAACGAGCTTGGTGCGCCGTTCGAGCCGCACCATGCGCGGCATGTCCAAAACGCAGTGGCTTCCTGCCGCTGACGCTGCGCCCCACCGAACTCTGCAGCGTGTCGGCAGATACATCGGGGGCTGGATGTCCTGCGTTTCGCAGGCTCGTGCGCGGATGCCAGCGTGGTGGCGACGCAAACGTCTGCCTTGACAACAACCATGTATTTATGGTATCCTCCGATGTCTTCAACTTGAAGCACATCACTCCTAACCTTCACTCTGTTGGAACTGCCAAACATATCTAAGTGTTCTTGTAGCTGCGCTCCTTTCATCTACGCAGATGCATCGGCTCTCCAGAAACGTCTTCTTGTGTAACGAAGCGAAAAACAAAACGTGAAGGCTGCTGAATTACATGCACGAATGGATCATTTTACTTTCCCCGCAACTGGTTCTCCTCATAGCAGCAGTCTATGCATATGCTTCCATCATTTCCACACATTTGTACCACTCCACGCCCGCCCGAGGGCACGCCGGGTTCAGCGCTACTTGCCACCAATTGGTTCTCCATGGCGTCACGTTCGACTCGACGGAGCTCTGCTGGTGCTGCTGCGAGCTCCAAGATGACATCAAGCGTGTCGTCCTCCCCCACGTCCGGGGCGGAAGCAGTCGAAGCCGCACGCAAGCGCAAGCACCGCGAGCTGGTCAAGCGCCAGTACTACCAGAAGCTGGTGCAGATCTGCCTCCTTCCATTCCTTCGTGAGGGTTCCTTCGTGAGGGTTTTCGCTGCTAAAACTCGGTCAAACGGTTGTGATTTACGCTACGTAGGAAGTGCTGAAGGAGCTGAGGCGGCAGGAGCGCGCGCTCGCCACGCAGCACTCGGCGCTGCTGGGATACGTGCAGTCTCGGTCTCCAGTGGCGACGGTGGGAGGTCCGGCGCAGGGGCTTTACGAGAAATACGTGCAAGCGACCAGCGAGAAGGAACGGCAGACGAAGGAGAACGCGATCCTGCGACGCATCCACAGTCAGCACCTGGCCTTCCACAAGAAGCTGGCGGCTGCAAGTGCGGCGGAGGAGCGCGAGCGTCAGCGTGAGCAGGAGCAAGCGGGTCGAACTCGAGAGGAGCCTACGAAGGAACCCGAGTCGGATTCCGACTCTGCCAGCGAGAAGCAGCGCTTGGGGATGCGACCGATCACTGCTGACGAGTGCTACGAAGTCATTCGAGCAGCGTTCGCCGAGGTGTGCAGCTTCCGGGCGAGTCGAGATCTGTACACGTCCAATGCTGAGGTGCTGGGCTGGACGCATCGCTATCGACTGGAAGGAGAACACTTGCAATACTCCATTTGCAAGTTCTTTCCGGGACGTACGGCGCTGGAAGTCTCCGATCGAGGATGGGCCGTTATGACCACTGAAAGCTCATACAAAGCTCTGCATTCACGAGGCTTGACCTCCAACCTGCACGACATCCAAAAGGTGAACGAGGACAACCGCGTGTTCTGCCGTGAGCTGCAGCGGCCAGAGCAAAACGCAATCATGAAAACCTTGTTGCTGACGTCGCGCTTTCAAATTGACGACGGATACATGACAATTTATCGCGCACTGGATCACGACAAGTTCGGGTTTACTGGAGTTGCCAGTCCAAGCACCAAAACCAAGAGCGGTACGGACCTCTCAATGAAGTCGAGAACCCCGGAACGCGTAGTTTGGTTAGACATGTTTGCGTGGACTTCATATGAGAATCGCAGCGATGGGTCTGGGGTAGATTTTCATTTTGGTGGCGAGATGAAGCATTTTTCGACAGACAACGCGAAGTTTTGGATGCTGGAGGTGCTGCTGATGGCACTACGCTGGGAGAGTCGAACGGTGGGGCCCCTCATTACTCTGTCGAGCTGAGCACAATGAGCCCGCGCGAACAAGGATGTACTAACATGCAGTAACATTCAACGCATCAATATTTAATAACGATTTTCGCTTCTCTCACAGTAAGTACAAAATCTCCCATGCAGTTAGGACCGTGTTCACTCTGCTGTGAGCGTGAACTGCGAGCCTACAGCCATGTTCTCCCATCGAACCGCGATGAACAGAACTTCACGCAGCCAGAGTGTGGTGGTGGCAGTCCCGCCAAAGTGGAACAGACAGTTCTTGGGCTCCCTCGGCACATTGTAAAACAGCACCCAAATGTACTTGTCGACCCACAACTCAGTGGACACCAACTTGAGCGCTGCATCCGCGTCCACGCGGACACCATGACCGCCGCCGACATCCACCTCTTCGAAGTGCACAAGGTCCTTATCAATAGACCGAAAGAGCAGCAGGTAACCCTCTTCAATTTGCCTTCTCGCAAGCAAGAACACTGTTTTGACTACTCGGGTGCTGTCTGCTGGTGTCGTAATGCGTCGGTAGAAGAGTACTGTGTCAGCATCGATAATCTGCAGCACCTGAAAGCGCACGTCCATAGCGGACCCGTAGATTTTCGCAAACTCCTCTGGGTTGGAAAATATGGACCAGCTTCGCTGCAGCAGGTCGCGAGGAGCGAGGCCAAACTGCTTCTGCAGCGCGAACTTCAGGGTGCGTCCGTGAACCTCGCGCTGGTCTGTCCAACCCAATACGCGAGCGCCAGTGCTTAGTTTCTCCGGGTTACGAGCAAAGCGCAGCACGTCGTTCAATGCGTCGTTGACCACTTCAGTGTACGCCGCAGTAGGCAGCGGGCGAATATGGTAGCGGCGAGAAGGGGGGACCCCGGGCAGCGGCACTTGGGCGGCCTCAGAGGCGTCTAGCAACTGGCCCATGCGGCTCTCGACCTTCATGTGCTGTGCGTTAAGCTGGTACAGTCGGTCGTTCTCGTGCTGATACCACTTCTTGAGCTCCGTGGCCTGTAGGTACCTCTTCACCGTTGGCGTCTGCGTGGCGGCGGTCGTCGCTGTGGAGCTGCCGCCCGCGTCGTCCTGCTGGTTGTTGCCGCTGCCCGACAGCAGCATGGCGGCGTACTGCTTGTCCAGTGCATCCAACTCGCGCCGGAGGTTATCGAGCGTCGTCTGCCACGAAAAACTCGATCAGCAACAACGACACACGCATCCACACGCGGACCACCGCCACCCGCACCCCTCCCACTGCAAAAACACGTACGAGCTTCTTATTATACGACTTCTTGACGTACTCGCGGTGCTTGAGGCGCTTGCGCTCCGACAGCTTGGCGGCGGCGACGTCGTCCGGACTGCCGGCCGGCGGCGGTTGGTGCACCATCGCGTCTGAACTCCTTGAGGGTCGAAATGCAAATATAACAGTATTGCAAAAAAAATATTTTTGATTTGTAGGGTTGAGAGCTGCACAGCTCCTCGGCTTGAGCACGACTCGAAGGGCAGGACCCCGCCACGCATATTGGGGAGTTCGGATTGGTGTGCAGCGGTATTAATAGCAGCGCATGGTCGAGTCGCAGACAGCGGCATTGGTCGCTGGGGAAGAGGAGGACGGCGAACGAGGAGTTCTGCATCCACTCGGGCCAGAAAGCGGTCACAGCCAGCGCGTTCCTGATAGAGTCTGCGAGCTTTGTCCTATTATAAGTCCTGTTGTCCAGGAGATACCCAACCTCCTCGCAGCAAAGCCTTGACCTGGTGGCCACAGCCGATTGCGATGCGCGAGCGGAACGCTCGAGGTTTCCCCGCGCTCTATGGGCGTTCGACATGACGCTCGCAGACGCGAAATGTCTCTTGCTTCCTTCGAGCGCTGAGCGCGATGTCGGCGTCACTACGGACCTTGTTGTAATACCGTGCAAGTGACTTCAACGCTGAGCTTTGCGTCGATGAGCTCACACCGACGCGGCGTGTACCACGACGGATCGGGGGGAATCAAGGGTCACGAGGATGTGGCGAATAGTACAAGTGCTATCGAGTGACTCACGGATGTGGCGCTCAAGTGGCTTCGCACAACGCGCTGAGCAACCAATGCCCGGCAACGTGCATGGCGCTCTCCGAGCATTCCGAGCTGTCCGAGAGCCTTCATCGGCAGCGTTTTGCACGCGGTCGTCAGCGGCTCATCTCGCCCTGAACCCACTTCCGCCACTTCCGGACTTTGCGAGATGCAGGCGGGCCATTCGCCGGAGCTCGAGCCCTTGGCGTGGACGGGGGGCGCGAGCGCGCGCCCGACCGCAGGCGACGACGATGCCTCCCTCGGGGACTTCCTGGCGTTCGTCGACACGTTCCCGGCCGACAGCGAGCAGCTACTGAACGAGAATGCCACCGCAGCACACGCACCACACTTCAGCGCTCGGACGTCGACCGCCACCGTCCCTCCGTCCAAAGAGGATCGACGACGCGAGGCCAGCCGCCTGAAAGACCGGAACAAATACCTTAGGAAGAAGGTAGGTCCCTTCCTCTCTCTCTCTCTCTCTCTTTATCTATCTATCTATCTATCTCGCTGCTGCAGTCGGCGCTGACGCTGCGTTGCTCGTATCATAGGAGAAAATCCCGAAGCTCCAAGCGGAAGTGGAGCAGCTCACCAACATCCTCGCAAACTACGAGAGCGGCCGAGCGGTTCGAGGCGAGCGAGCGGAGACGTCCTTGGTGGGCGAGAACGAGACGGAGCAGCGACTCGTCCAACTCGCCCAGGAGAAGAACGAGCTGCTAGTTGAGAACGCACAACTCCGCAAGCAGTTCCACCGCGCCACGGCCGACGCCACCAACTTCCAGCAGATGCTCAATAACGAGCACAAGCTGTACCTCGCCAACTCGTCGTACTTCCTCGTGCTCAAGCCGCTCACAACTCCCGACTGCCAGAGGGAGCTCAGGAGGTCGCTCAGTGTCATCACGCCGAGCTACGGCGTGGCGAAGAGCGTCAGGCGAGCGCGAGAGATCTGTGGCTGGATCGAGAAGCGCTTGACCGAGCGGTCGGACTTCCACAACTTGAAGTCGAAGCTCATCCGCGGCAAGTCGGCTCGGTTCGTCTTCAACCAGACATGGGAAGTCTTCCTGGACCCGTTTCGCACCGAGAAGCTGTTCGCACCCACCATGAACGTTCGCTGTCGCCTCGTGCAGCGCGTGGACGACGACAACGCGCTCTTCTGCTACGACCACGCTGCCTCGCGCGTCTTGTCCGAGAAGACGGACATTCCTACAGTGAGCACCATGGCTCTAGTGTCTCGAGTCTCCACCGGGACCGGCCACCTCATCGTCACTCGTGGGCTGCGGCGTGGGAGAGTGGAAGTGCAAGATCTGCTTCGATTAGCATCTACGGACCGCAGACGTGAAATCTGGCTGGAGACACTGACTTGGTAAGTCTCTCGGGTCATCTCGGGTCAGCGTGGCCTCAAACTATTTAACTCGTGAATGTGGACATACAGGATTCAGTTCGAGCAGCACGGACAAGACTGCGAGGTAACCATCGGCGGGGTCACCCCGGCGCTCCGCCAGAGCTCCTACTTCTGGATGGTCGAGTGCGTTCAATTGGCACTGAGGTGGGAATTGGCTGTCTTTGGCCCACGGTTTCGAGCGACGTAGCGGCGACCAGCTTGACACCAACCCAACGACGGAAGCAGAGGAATGTGAAGGTAAATTGAAAGCAGAGGCAGAAGCTGGTGTAGCGTGTAGGAAAATGCATGCGCTCTGAATGGCAATGTTTGTTGGGACAAGGTTGGGAAAACGGCGTCATGGCTCCATATCGTGTTAAACAGCGGCAAGGTAAAGCTGTCGAGATGAGTACCTAACTCAATTCGGACCTGCAACCTTCGAAGTTAAGCTCTTGCACCTCGGTCTCCGTTGAACCTTGGGCTACAGCAGTCGTGTATCTGCTGAGTGGGCACGGTGTCCAGGACACCACAAGCTCCATCTCTCAGATGTGACGTTCATCGATGAAGGTGGTGGTGGTGACAGCAACAACGATGCTGGTATGGACGAGCGAGGACAAAGGGATTCGACACCGCTGCGAGCAGTCCTCCTAGATCAGCGATGCAGCAGAAGATCGAGTCGGGCGGCAGCACGTGAAAGCTCAACTAGAGCTCGCCGTCAGTACTACACAGAACTGGTGAGTATTTTTGTGCTGCGATGGTTGCTACTACCCCAATAGTCATTCGTTGCCAAATGCCTTGAACAACTTGTCTACTTGGCACAGATGCAGGACCTTCGTGCACAAGTGGCCACTCTGCTGCATAAATTGCTTAGCGACAGCTATCTCCACCTGGTGGAGCTGCGGGATATCTTGACCGTACACCCGCTGACTGTCAGTGAAAGTTGGAGCAGTCTCAGGCTGAAGTCGACAACTTCTCGCGCATGGCATCTACAGACTCTGGAACATACTCGCGCCGTATGCGAGTGGACCAAGAGCGCTTTATCAACGCGGGTAGTTTCCATACCAACATCCGCAAGACACTATACGACAAGTCGGCTCAAGTTATATTTGAGCATACCTGGTCACCTGTCCTGGTGGGCATTTACCAGCCACTGGGAACAACTTTTCTCGCGAGGCATGGCAGCCTGATGCAGCCAGCTTGTAAACGACGATAATATTCTCGTTGCCAGGGCAACTCGGCTCCACCGCACCTCGAACGAACGGTTTCGACGTCATTTCCATTTCCACCGGATCCACTTTCATCAGACTGGGAAGCACTGCGAGGTGGCTATCGACGGGATCTCGCTCGGCGCGCAAGCTCGTACTTCTGCGTCACGAGGTTTGACCAGTTTACGCTGTGATCCCAGCCATGCCAAACACGGCATACGGCGCAGAAGCAGAACTTATTGCGATGAAACTTTCGAATGTAGCTGTAGATCTCTACGCTTCTTGTGTACTTTAGTAATGCAGCTGGGTGCCCGCAAGATAGATAAACAGCGTGCCTGCGGTCGACTGTGGCGATGCTCATTTACACCGCTGCCACGGCCTGAGGAAGAATGAAGGTCGGCCGAGCCACAACACTATCGCCTTCAGTCTCAGCGTAGACCTGGCTTGGGCTCCACGCCATCCCTCCTTGCTGCTCAGCGTCCCCCTCCCCGTTTTCTCCAGGAACCACCACAACCATGGCAGGTGGCGACATCGCTCCACCACCAAGCGCTGGTGGAGCTCCGACGTTGCGCAGAATGACCACCGGCATCTCCACCTTCACGCTTTTGCTTAGCGTGAATCGACACTTGATCTCCAGCCGATATTGCCACCGAACGAATGCGGCGCTGTTCGTGGGGGCAATTGGCCGTCCGCTCACGTCGTCAAGAAGCGGCAGGTAGAGCATCTCGTCGAGCAGTTGGCCCGCAGCAACACCGGGGAAGTTCTGAGAGCATACAAGGCGCGTGCCCTTGCTCTGTCGGCGGTTGGGCAGCTCCACGGTCAGATCCTCATAGAGCAGCGCGGAGATGCTGTGCATGTCGCGAGACGAGTAGTTGCTAATGCGCGCTTGCAGTGACAAGGTCGAGCCGGAGATGTGGACGTCGCTGTCCAGACGTGTCGAGACTTCGCAGGCGCCCCTGGACTTCATCAAGCTGAGCAATCGCACCTCGTCGGACGATGACTTGTGTAGCGAGCGCACAGGGTGGCACAGCGACGGCCGGTGCACCGCGAGGTCGTGCGAGGTCTCCAAGTCGGCCACCATCTTGCCCTGCACAACCAGTCGAGCCTTGATGGTGTACGAAACGCTGGCGTTCACTTCACGCATGGCCCCGGCAAAGCCCCCGGTCACGCGGAACACGGGGGGCAGTGTATCGTCCAGCTGGTAGCGGAACCGGAAGCGGTACCCGCCAGGCTCGAACGCGCTGGGCATGGGCTCAACGAGCTCAACGCGCTCGCACAGGAACTCGTCGCGCATGTTGCAGCTCGAGAGCGCGTGGTTGGCGCCTTCCGACCACGCGACGGTCTCCGCTCCCTCCACGTGCATCGAGAACGCTTCGCACTCGATGGGCCGCGAGACCCGCAGCACCAGTTGGCCCTGCACCACGTCCCCGGCGGCGTAGCTCTCGCGGTGGAGCATCACGCGGATGCTGCCCTTGATGCCGATGCCCAAGCACTTGGCCACCTTCCCCATTGCGACGGCGCGCTGCACTTTCAGTTGTGTCGCAGCGCCATCAGACCGGGGCGTGACGTGCTGTGGGGGCCTCGCGACGCAGGTCGCTGCTGCTGGCCAGTCAAGCTCATCGCCGAGAAGTGCAGGGCTCGTTGGCTGAAGCTGAAGCGTGCCAGAGACGCGCACACGTCTTGCAATGCATGCGGTGCGACTGCAAAGCGCGCGCGAAGGTGATGGGGGGCATGTCCCCTTCGCCATTGCCTGCAGGCAACCGTCGCCTTCCTGCCGGGGGGTTCCTGGACACCAGCTTCATCAGGAAAGCGCCGCCGCGCGCTTCTATCTGCAGACCGCTCTGCGTCACGCTGGCCGTGGTTGAAGTCGACACGTCTGCCAGACGGAGACTGGAGCTCCTCGGACTGGAGCTCCTGCCCGCGACCAAGTAGGAAGAGGCGAATAGCCATGTACATGTATTCCCAGCTCGGCGCTACAGTGTTTGCAGCGAAAACTGTAGACGAACGCGAGTCGCAAGTGGTAAGGCTCTCACTGCTGCGATTGCCGAGATGCAGTTCAAAACCCACACTCCATTATCCGTCGTTTTACATGGTGCCACCACGTCGCCGCTGGCACGTTTGGGCAACCTCGGCACCTCCACCTGTCCTAATATATATATATGTTTTCCATCATGTAAATATGCCCCCACGCTTCCTAGCTGCCACGGTCTAGTCCAGCGTGGCTGTCGGCGACCGGGTCGAGTTCATGGAACTCCTCGAGCTCCGTCCGTCGCTAGCCGATTTTCTCCTGGGCGCGACGGCCACCGTTTGCATTACTTCTGCGTTGACATCGGACGGCGAAGTAGCCGCCGTAGCTGCTACCGCCGGCAGTACGGTGGCCGTGGGGGCGTACGCTGCGCCGAGCACCAGTTTCCGCAGGATTTCCACTGGGAAGTCCACCGAGACGCTGCGACAGAGGCGGAAGTGGCACTTGATGACGAGGCGATACTTGGTTGTCAAGAAGTGCGACTCAATGGCCGCGGAGACCGGCCGAGACGGGGACGTCTTGGTGACCAGGGGCAGGTCCAGCACCTGCTCGAGCGTCTTTCCTGCCTGGACGCCCGGGAATTCCTGGCGACTGACGCACAGGGATCCTTCAGACTTCTGCTTCGAGGCGTCCAAGTCCACCGTCACGTCCTCGTACAGCATCATGGACAGCCTGCTCATGTCCTTCGAGGTGTCGTTGTGGACTCTCGTCTGCGCCAGCAGGACGTCTCCGGCGACGTGGACGTTGCTCGGCAGCTGCGCCGCGACGGAGCACGTGCCCTTCTTCATGAGGCGCAGCATGTGAATCTCGGCCGACGCCGAGTTCTCCAGCGAGCGCACGGGCTGGCCAACGGGCGGCCGCTGCACCACGAAGGCCTTCTTCGCCTCCATGTCGGCCGAGAACTTGCCCTTGACCGCCATGACGGCCGTGGCCGAGTAGCTCAGCGACGCGTCGATGCGCCCCATGACGCCGGCGTCGCGGCCCGAGATGTGGAACGAGTCGGGCAGCGAGTCGGCCAGCTGGACGCAGATCGGGTACACGTACTCGCCGGGCTGGTACGACTGCTGCTCGGCGCTGAGCTCGATCTGCAAAAAGGGCCACGACGATAGTTAGAGAGACTGTTCATACACCCCGCAGCCTTATGCTAACGCACGGAGCTCGTAGCACCTCTTGGTCCAGGTGCAGGTGCTCTCTCAGGTAGACGGCCGCGGCCTGGCCGCCGCCTTCGGTCCACGTGAGCATCTCCTTGCCGCGGACGCGCAGCACCAGCGACGTGAAGTCGAGCGGCTCCGTGACGCTGAGCACCACGCTGCCGTGCATCAGGTCGCCCGCGAGGTAGTGCGAGCGGTCCAGGGCCACGGCCAGGCTGCCTTTAACACCGAGGCCGAGCGCTTTCGCCATCTTGCCCATGTCGTGCAGGTCTGAGGTCGTAGTTGCGGAGGTGAGGTGGGCGAGCAAATTGTCGAGTGAGAGCATGCGGGCAGTTTGAAGACACGCTATTAAGGGAGACTTTCGGCCAATCCGCGGCCGCAAAGCAGGGTGGAACTTGCTGCAAAAAGGGCGCTGTTGAACAGAGCCGCGGTACAAAGAGCTTCAAGCTGAGCAAGCGAAGCGAAGCGCTAACACTCCATGTACACTTTGTCGTTTTCCGAGGGTCTTCGGAAGCGTCGGTAATCCGCTGCGTTAAGACAAGGAAGAAGCTCTGGTGTCCAGTTGCTGCCGTGCCGGTTAGCATTTTTGAGGCCAGCGCCATTTTGCCGCCGCTGGCGAGAACACCTACGGATTTGCAAATCAGCACAAAAGTAGCCTGCTGTCTTTTCCTCTTCAAATTTGTCGGTTTGCGGCGTGACGCAAAGCACCTCCCTTATCTAATATATCTCATGGCCACTTTTGATAATCAGTATAGCAGGTTAATCGTATTAAGGAGGGGGTGCGATTCACTTTTCTTAAAATCGGACGAAGCGAGCAAAATATACGTAGGCTGATATGACTGTCGAACGCTTTTTTGGAGCTCGACTTCACACACATGGTTCTTAGCATATATGTGAAGGCAAATTTGGGTGCTAACTGCTTGATTACTGTATAGCTTTGTTTTTCATTCTATGGTTTGATTTTGGTCTCAAATGATGTTATCAAGTTAACTTGTCAAGTTAGATAGAATTATCACGTCTCCATACAAAAAGTAAGTCTACGGGGACGGTGGAACCAATTAATATCAAGTACACCAGGATATCATTGTATACAAGTTCATCTTAGACAGGTTCATCTATATAGGTTCTCACTCCCTAGGCTCAGCTGTTCGGAACACCAGAGATCCGACGAATAATAGGAACACTGAAATGGTAGTACAGTCATGCACCTCGTTTTCGGCAGGGTGGACCATATCATAACCTAAATTTATATGATTTCCAGGAGTGGTTTTGACTTGCAAATGTGTTCAAATCTCTATAGACTATCTCCGGCTATACGTTTACAGCAGTGCCGAAAACGAGGTGCACAACTGTACTGTAGCGTATACTACTACTCGAAACTCTTTTTGACTTACTACGTGTTTTGATATTATAAACTGAAGTCATCAAAATAGTAATCGAATTGTTACTATGTTTACTACTAATAGTAGACTAACAAATATAGACAACAAGAGTTAGGAATATACGAATGTCCTATTGATTACACTTAGAATCAGGAGGTTCTGCTAAGTCGACCACATCAGATTCAACGATTTGACTCGACACAGATCACAGCAATCCATTGAGTAAGACGTAAGATGAAGTTCTTCATGGGTTTATTACTTATTTTAGTGATATTCTCGGGATGCTGAACTACTAATTCTAATTGTTACAAAGTGTTTCACTTGGAGTTTGTATAATGTAATAATAGTATTACTATTGTAAAAAGTAACAGTGATATTACTATTCCGAAGTTTTACTACCAAACCTTGTAGGTTGCAACGTCACACTCAAGATGGCTACATCTGAAGTTGAAGTACCTTGTCGTGGTGCTTGCCTTCCCGATCGGCCGGCCAGACATCGGCCGTGTGGCGTTTCCGGCGCCGCCACGCCGGCAAGTTAGTTGAACCCGTCGACTCGAAGTTCGAGCGAGTGCTCGTCGTTTCGCAACTCGCCATCGAAGCCACTCGCGCGAGTCGTCTACAGGATGGCGACCGCCACCTCGGTCTTGACGACACCGCTACTGTTGGGCATGAAGCCCTCCACGGCCAGTCGATGCCTGCAATCGACGAAGCTGGAGTAGAAGCTCCGCTCGACGGGTGCCGCGCCGTTGGGCCCAGACACTAGCTCCAGCGGCAGCTCGAACGCCGTCGCGTTCGTTGCGACCTGGAAGCTGCGCTCGCACAGCAAGCGGCTGCTCTCGCCCTGCTTCAACGGTGCCACCGCGACGATCACGTCCTGGAAGAGTCTCAACAGCACGGTGAACGACTCTCGACCGTCGCATCGGTAGGTGCTGCAGTTGAGCACACGACACCGCACTCGTAACGTATCGCCCGGACGGTAGGCCGCTTTGTCCAGCGTCGCTAAAAGCCTATCTTCCGATGGTACGGCTGGCGGCGTAGTGAGCGCAGGCATGGCAGCCTCCAGACCAATGAGCGGTCTCGTGGGGACTCGTGCCTCCTCAATGACGACCTCCTGCTGGGCCTCCACCATAACACCGTGGTTCGCGTTTAAACACACGTGGAAAACGTAACCCAGCTGAGCGTGGACGCCGTTTAAGGCGGTAGCAGGAGGACATTTCAGTTGGAAGCTGAGGGGCAGCGTGCTGTGGAGCTGGTAGACGACGGGAAAAACATACTCACCCGGGCCGTACATCCTCGGCTTCGCTACGATCATCTACTTGCACGACCAACAGTCAACACACGGACATAAGGAGAAACCCACCCTGACCAACTATACTACACTGTACCTTGTCGTTCAGGAACTCGTTCTGCCGACTATAGACTTCCTCGCCTGCTGCTCGGCGCGCTGTCTTCTCCGACCACGTGACCTTCTCCTCACCGCGTATGTACCCCATGATACCTACCACAACGTGGGCGTCAGAACGACTTCATGTATGGGAGGAACCACTTGACCGCTTACCGTTGCAGTGGACAGGTTCTACAACACACAAGAACACGTTGGCTTGTAAGATGTCGCCCGCGTGGTAGATCTCGCGATCCAGTGCCACTCGCAGGGTCCATTTCACGTTGCCGCTTCGCGCGTTGCGCAGACTGGTATGGGAATACGCCATTCGACTCGAGCCTCGGACTGCGTCTCAAACTCTCATCCCGGCCCAGTTGGGTAGCATGCCCTTTTCGCAGCCTCGCACTATTAGCCCAACTACAGGAGGAGGCGGGAATCTATCTCGGGTAGCTCTCACGTCTTGCAATTCTGATCAGAGCATACCCCTCGGTCAGGGTGATATTGTTAGCGAACTATTTCTTTACTCGCTTTTCTGCTGGTGTTCGCGACTTCATTCGAAGATAGCTTTCGCGTCGACTTGGTACTGCAGAGCATGCACGTAGACTTTTTCCACGCTACTTGTGTGACGCTAGTGCAGCGTAGCAGAACGCTCGCTTGATACAACCTTGGTATCAACCAACCCCTGGACAGCCCAGAGGACTCACCTCGCACCGAGGATAACAAGAGCGTCATCGACGTGCGTGGAAGGGAATTGCTACAGAGAACCCGCGTGGTGCACGTGGGGCCCAGCGCCAGCGAGATCCTGACTTTTACGGCGGCGACTTCAACGGGCTTGGCTCTCGCCGCTCGTCGGCAGCTCCGCGCAGAGTTTCACACACCACATGTGGTCTATCCACTTGCACACACGAATAGAACGTGAGTAAGCGCTGGGATCTGCACTGCAGTGGCCAAGCTCTGCTGCCAGACGCCCTCGCCACTATAATAGAAACATCCGATTGCGCATGCGGACTCTGATTGAGGTGCCTCCAGCGTGAGGCCATCGCATGCATGCGAAGGTAACGGGGGGAGATGAAAGTATTGTTTGCTGCTGGTAGACGCATGCTTCATTACATTGTGGCGCTACGACGCGACGGCGAAGGTAGTCATTCACGGTATCGTCGAGGCTTTGGTGATTCAGCCGCATGGATCCGTTGGAGGAAGCGACGGCTGAGCCTCCACCAACGCGAAGATAGGTAACATGGATTCCGTGCTTATCTTGGCTCAATCTGAATTGCTGGCGTTGTAGACGATCACGCTCGGACTCTTGATCGAGCTTGGAGCGGGTCTTTGAAGACAGTATGAGCCCCACGCGCCAACATTGTGCTTTTCCATCACTTTCACGGGATCCCGATCTCGATGAGCTTGGCATTCCTTGTGCTGCAGAACCCCACAACCGAACGCTCGTTGCCTGGTCTTTTTGCCTTTCGTGGTGGATTCTGTCATGTTGCACATCCCACGCAACGTTCGAGCCCGCCTCCGCTTGGTGTTCGTAGGCTCTGGCCTATCCTACTATGACATCCTCCTTGCAGTGGCCACCACCGTCAAGCTCTCTGCAGTCGGTTTGCAACGCCCCACTTTCACTCTCGCTTCCGTCTCGACAAGCAGACCGGCAAGAGTACACTTTTCCCCGGAGAAGTACCGACCGACACGAACCATGAAGTTCTTCGCGCCCCTCGTTGTCGGCGTCATCGCCTTCCTCTCGACGCAGGTGGACGCCAACGGTGTCTGCTATGACCCCAACCACGGCACGGGCATGGACGCCTCGTCCGTGCAGGCCGACATGCAGGCTATCGCCAGCCACGGCTTCGACAGCGTCCGCACCTTCATCTCCAAGTTTGGCAACACGGAAATGGGCCCCATCATCGCGGCCGCCGGTCTCAAGGCGATGCTCGGCGTTCCTTACCCGCAGAGCGACTACCAGGACCAGATGGCCGCCGCCATCAAGGCCGCGCAGGCCGGCGGCGTGTACGCGGTCATGGTCGGCAATGAGAACCTGGCGGGCGCTTCGAGCGTTCCGGGCGACATGATCAGCGTCATCCAGCAGATCAAGTCGCAGGTGCCCGACGGCGTGCTGGTCGGCACGGTGCAGCGCAACACGGAGGTGATCAACCACGACACCGTGTCGGGCTGGTCGGACCTCGTGGCCAACTGCGACCTGCTCGGTGTGAACGCCCACCCGTTCTTCTCCCCGGGCACGACGTCGGACACGGCCATCGAGGTGCTGAAGAACCAGTGGCAGACCATGTCCAGCACCTTCGGCAGCAAGCTGATCCTGACCGAGACGGGCTGGCCGTCGAGCGGCACCCTCATGGGCAACGTCGGCAGCGTGGCCGGCGCGGAGACGTTCTACAACGCGTACCAGCAGTGGAGCAGCTCCATGGGCGAGAAGTTCTACTTCCAGATGTTCGACACGCCCTACAGATCCGAGGACTACGAGCAGACCTTCGGCGTGGTGACGTCCGATGCGCAGAACAAGTTCAGCATGTCGGTGCAGGTGTCCGTCTCCGTCGGCCAGACCAACTCCAACCAGCAGCAGCAGACGCCGTCCACAGAGGCTCCGACCAGCGAGCAGCAGACGCCGACCACGGAGGCTCCAACCTACGAGCAGCAGACTCCTGGCACCGAAGTTCCTGCTACCCAGGCTCCGGTCACCGAAGCTCCTGGCACCGAGGCTCCTGCTACCCAGGCTCCTGCTACCGAAGCTCCTGCTACCCAGGCTCCGGCCACCGAGGCTCCGGCCACCGAGGCTCCTGCTACGGAGGCTCCTACTGCCGCGCCCACCCCGGAAGCAACCCCGGTGCCGACGGAGACGCCCGCAACCTACCAGAGCTCGGGCTCGGCTGACTACAACACCACCTCCGGTTCGGACGAAGTCCAATTTGGCTCGGCTTCGACCTCGACCTCGGGCTCCGTGTCGAGCAGCGGCGACGAGGCGGGCATCCCCAGCGGCAGCTCGGCCTCGGCCCAGGCTTCCAAGTCTTCGGAGTCTTCGGACAACGCGCAGCAGACGACGAAGTCGGGCAAGACGGGCGTGCAGCAGACGGCGGGCACCAACGCGCAGGCTCAGCAGGACAACACGCAGCAGGCCAACACCCAGAGCAGCGGCGGCGGTGCTTCGACCACCGTGGCCTTCGCTCTTGTTGGCGGTGCTTGCGCTGCTATGGTGGCCTTCGGATTCATCTACCAGTCTCGTAAGCGCGCCGCCGAGCTCGAGGCTGCTGAGGGCAAGCACGACGGCTTCGCGGTCACGCCGATGAACAACCACTGCGCTCTCTAAGTTCCCCCTTAGAACTTCACGCATCAGGAACACGCTGATGTCGTAGTTTTGTTTAAGCCATCACATCTTCTTCAATGGAAAATGGTCATGAAGCTTTATAGTTATGAGCTGCTACTTGTTCAATTACTTGTTCTGCTGTGCCGAGTCCGCTTTTGCCAGCGCTTTTCACTTCAGAGATCGCAATTCTTGTGTTTGATCCGCACTTGCAGATGCCGCTGCACTGGCCGTTTGAAGCGTGCTGTTCTGATGAACTATCGAGATAGGCAAATCCAAGCTGATGCTCGGGCTCATCAGGAACGTGCACCGAACTTCGAGTCGATAGCTCCAGCTAACAAAGCGCGACGTGGTCGAAGGCCGCATGGCACAGCCAGATTGCCATTCCAGCAAGTGCAGGGACACCGTTTTGTCCGCGGACTCGCCTGCAAGGACACCCGAAAATTCCCCCTCGCAGAGGCAAGTCGAGGTTCGTGTATCGCTTCCCCTCTTCTGATGCAGCACGAGGTCCTCGTAGAGCTGGAGGGACAGCGCTCGGACGTTCATTTTCGACAGATTGAAGACCGAGCAGCGCACCATGAGCTTCTCCCCAGGGGTGAACACGTCTCGGTCCATAAAGGTCGAGAGCTGGCAAGTCCCTTTGCGAAACATCGTCATCATCCAGACTTCGCAGCCTGTCGAACGTTCTAGAGGACGGACGATTTGTGCCGTCGGGACGGGAACCACCGCAAATTCCCGTTTCGCTTCCAGGTCAGCTCGGAAAGCTCCTTGCACGGGCTGTCGAGCTTTCAGCTCATACTTCACTTCGGCGCGGATGTGTCGGAGGCGACCAGCCGATCGGTTTAAAAGCTGGAAGCTACCGGGCAGACTTGGCTGCAGTTGGTAGCTGAACGGGTAGCGGTACTCTCCGGGAGGGTAGTTCTCTCGGTCGCACGAAATCTCGAGTTGCTGCTGCAAAATCACGCTTTTGTCGCGATGGTGCGTGCTGCTCTCGCCTTGGCGTTTGGTCCACGCAATGGTCTCGAGACCATTGACGTTCAATACTAAGGCTGTCACCAAACGAAGCCCTGGAAGTTAGTTTTTACTTCAAGTACGCAGCACTTTTGCCAGAAAAACGGGATGAGACCTCCGTTGCAGTGGATTTCTTCCTCGACCGAGAGAACGATCGTGCCACGAACCAGCTCACCAGCTTGGTACCTCGAACGCTCTAGCTCCAGGACAAGCTTCCCCTTGACACCAACACCCAGCACCTGGGCGAGCTTCCCCATCACTGGACAATTGGTAAATGGCGAACGGAGGTGGGACTGTCGACGTGCTGTGCTGGTTTTGCATTGAAAGTGGATGCTAGGCGACAAGAATCCGCTACTGCAGCCATCTAGAAGTTGAGGCAAACGCAAACCGTTCTCAAAGTCAAAAGCTCTTCGTCTTGTCGTCTGCCATGAGTTGCGACGAAGCTGCCGCTACATCTGTCACGAGCAGAGCCAAAATCTTGACAGGAATCTCGATGTGCACGTTCGGGCTCATTCGGAACTTGCAGCGGACTTCGACGTGGTGGCTAGTGCTCACGAGGCTCGAGGTCATGGGCGGAAGCACTGCAAACCTCTCGGAGCGTCCGACCAGGTCCAGCGAGTAGGCCTGGTCGATCGTCGAGGCCCCGGCCTTCACGCCAGCGAAGTCCTTCTTGGCGACGTACGTCTGCGCCTTGATCTCTCCGTGGTCGCTACCGGCGTGGATGACCAGGTTCTCCACCAGCCGCACCGAGACCGCCTTCACGTCCATGCTGGACCCATTCACGACGGACGCTCGAACCTGCAGCGTCTCGCCAGCGACGTACACGTCGCGCTCCAGAGACCCCGAGATTTCGCAGTTCCCCTGGCGAATCACGCCCAAGAGCTTCGCGTGCTGGGCAGTGGCATCCGTCCGTGGCTGGACCAGTTGCGCCGTCTGCGCAGATTTGACGACAAGCGGCCGCTCCGCCTTGATGTCGGCGCTGAACGCGCCCTTCACAGGCAGCCGCAGCTTGAGCCCGTACTTGACCGCAGCGTCGATGTCGCAAAACTCTCCAGCGTGGCGACGGTCGACGTGGAAGCTCGCGGGCAGAGTCGAGCGAAGCTGGTGGTTGAATGGGAAGACGTACTCCCCGGGCGCGAACGCCTCGCGGTCGTCACTCAGCACCAACTGGTCGGCCATGAGCTTGTTGCTTTGCTTCCGTGGCACGGCCACTTCGCCGTATACTTCGTTGAACTTGACGTACTCTTCGCCACTCACGTCCAGCACCAGAGCTGTGGCGGGCACAAAGGAAGAAGACAAAGGGTAAGTACAATTCCACTGCACGGTAGAGCATGCTATCGCTCACCTCCTTTGGTCTTGATCTCATCGGAGACCGACAGGTACACGGTGCCGTTCACGACGTCTCCAGGTTGGTAGCTCCCGCGGTCGAGTTCGATGCGCAGGCCGCCTTTCGAGCCGAAGAGCTTGCCCATGGTCGAAGTGGAAGGAGGGTGAGGCCTTTTGGGGGCGGTGCAAATGTCAAAATGAGCGCCAACCGGAGGCTTTTTCCATGCTCAGTGAGTCCCTGTACATTGGCCGCGGATTTTCTTCTTGATGGACGGCACTACCGGAACACATCGTGCTTGAAAACAGCAGACAAAAGCATGTACTTA
Source organism: Phytophthora pseudosyringae (assembly GCA_019155715.1). NCBI lineage: Eukaryota > Oomycota > Peronosporomycetes > Peronosporales > Peronosporaceae > Phytophthora > Phytophthora pseudosyringae. The sequence continues at coordinate 28,280 of JAGDFM010000169.1, read as the reverse complement.
CTGGCGAAGTGTTTGCTGGCTACAATATGAGAAGGGTTCAATGCTCTGCTCACATGGACCTTGGCCGCCTTGCGATATCCACTGCCGCCGCTAGATCTTTGCAGGCGGCACTTCTGGTCACAAGGATTTCGACTCGATAGCTCCAACTGACGAAGCGTGCTGCAGTTGATTGCTGAATTCTGGACTGAGACGTTCGCGGCGAACTTCGCCCCACGAGCTCCAAAGGTAGATAGAGAGCTCTTGGCGTCGATATTCGAGTCGTTTGAAATACAACACATTGATACATATACCCGATCACTAAGCTACCGTACATGCAGCAGAAAGGGAATGACATTGGCCAGGTGAGCATAACTCGAGCCGATAGCAAACCGCTCAAGAAAGCGAAAGTATCTGCGCGAGTACGCTGTAAAAAGCACTACCCGTAGATAGTTTATCGCCGTGTCAGCCGTGAGGTTTCGCAGCACTCTCAGATCGAAGCGTTTACATGTTCCTCCCAGGGGGTGAATTCCCTCAACAGTGAACAGAACGTTCGTCCCGGCAACATTCTCACCAGCGCGTCCGTTCGGGGCGCCGCCTGAACGATCCCAAGTGCGCACAACCTGCGAAGCGTCTGGAACTCGTGCGTGACACGGCGCGGATACCAAGGTTGAATTGGCTGTGGACATGAGCGTAGTGATTGAAGCTGTTGCGTCCTATCCACCGCCGTCGGGCTGAAAAGGCCCGACATGCCCATGGGGAAGGATAGCCACGTCCTTGGGGACGACGCGCGGATCCATTCGTGCTCACCAGCGGTGCGCAATGGCCATCGTTTACCTGGCGCTCGCAACTTCATTGCAGCCCCCCCCCCGCTGTAGTTCGACGACAACCCCAGCATGTGTTACTTTGCCTACCGCGAACTGTGGTTGGTAAGCTTAATTAAATGCTTGAGTTGAGCTACTGGTGCCGGTAAAGGAGGAGGGCTTTGCTACTGTATCACGCTACGCCCCATCCATCCAGGTGCTCGACGCAGGATTCCTGCCGAAAGCCGGCCTGTCAAGCTCAATCTCATTGAGCGCCGTCGGTGTGGACTCGTCGCCAGTCTGCCAGTCACCGCCTTGGCTACACATGTGCATTTCCGCCACATTGCTAATCGGCATTCCACGCAGGCTGCTGGCGAACGTATCGACGTATCGGCGCGTTACATTGGTCGGTGCGGCCGCGTCTCTCTTCCCACAGCCGCCACGGCGCATTGGAGACCACGAATGCGGAGCGCTCTCTCTCAAGTCGCGTCAGTCCCGCGTTACAAACCCCAACTGGGATCGCCGCAACGCGAACCAGCTGGAAAGAGCCGGCGGCACCTTGTCCTCGCGCTGTGCATGCTTGTCACCGCGAGCCACACAAGTCTCCGATCCCAGCCCTGTTCCCCCCTCGGCGCAGCGGCTGCAACCACATCGTCGACCGTCTATCGTTCCCACCCCGCGTTCCCTGTCCGACTGGCAAGGACGGACAGACAAAGCGGCCTCACTTTCACTCTCGCCTTCGAAAGAGCGGAGCGTGACGCTTATTATACCAGCGCGCTACAGCAGCAACTCCACTTTTCCAGGCAAAAGTACTCCAACCATCATGAAGTACTTCACGCCGGTCGTTGTCGGCGTCATCGCCTTCTTCTCGGCGCAGGTGGACGCCAACGGAGTGTGCTACGACCCGGACCACACCAGCGGCAAGAGCGCCTCGACCGTGCAGGCCGACATGCAGGCCATCGCCGGCGCCGGCTTCTCCAGCGTGCGCACCTACATCTCCAAGTTCGGCAACACGGAAATGGGCCCCATCATCACGGGCGCCGGCCTCACGGCCGTGCTGGGCGTGCCGTACCCGCAGAGCGACTACCAGGAGCAGATGGAGGCCGCCATTTCGGCCGCCAACGCCGGCGGCGTGTCCGCCATCATGGTCGGCAACGAGAACCTGGCGGGCGCCTCCAGCGTGCCCAGCGGCATGATCGACGTCATCAACCAGATCAAGGGCCGAGTGTCCGTCAAGGTCGGCACCGTGCAGCGCAACACCGAGGTGATCGGCTGCGAGAGCATTGCGGGCTGGGCGGACCTCGTCTCGGCTTGCGACGTCCTGGGCGTGAACGTGCACCCGTTCTTCAACCCCGGCACGACGGCCGACGGCGCCATCGACGTCGTGGACAAGCAGTGGCAAACCATGATGAGCAAGTTCGGCGACAAGCTGCTGCTGACCGAGACGGGCTGGCCGTCCAGCGGCTCCGTCTCGGGCAACACCGGCAGCCTCTCGGGTGAGCAGAGCTTCTACAGCGCCTACCAGCAGTGGAGCAGCGGCCTGAGCGAGAAGTTCTACTTCCAGTTCTTCGACACGCCCAGCAAGTCGGAGGCCTACGAGCAGACCTTCGGGCTCTACACGTCGGACGGGCAGTCCAAATTCACCATGTCCCAGCAACAGTCGCCCTCGACCTCGACGTCGACGTCCCAGCAGCAGCAGACAAGCACGCCTGCCCCGACGACGGCAGCCCCGACCCCGGAGCCTACGACCGCTGCTCCGGAGCCTACTACGGCGACGTCGACGCCGGCGCCCGAGACCTACCAGAGCTCGGGATCCAGCGAGACCAACACCACGTCCTCGATCACTTCGGCAGCGGGCTCGGACGAGTCGGTCCAGCACGGCTCGGCCTCGTTCTCGGGAAGCGACCACGAAGTGAAGGTGTCGAGCTCCAGCTCCAGCAAGAGCTCCTCGTCCGCCGAGAAGGAGGACACCAAGACCGGTTCCAAGTCGGGCAAGACGTCGGAGACCACGCAGTCTTCCACCGCGGCCGTCAGCTCCATCGGAAAGAGCTCCGAGTCGCAGCAGGAGCAGCAGACGTCCAGCAACGGCGACGACAAGACACAGTCGGCCAACACGCAGAGCGAGGGCAGCAGCTCCGGTGGCGTCGTCGGACTTGCTGTTGGCGGTGGCGCTTGCGCCATGCTCGTCGCCTTCGGCTTCATCTACCAGGCCCGCAAGCGTGCTCAGGAGCTCGAGGAGGACAAGGACGTTCACTTCTCGACAGTCACGCCGGTGGAGAACATCTGCGCGCTCTAAGGGGGCGTAGCACGCTTAATTTTGTTATTGAATCAACTAAGTTTCAATATTTCTTTGAGGTGGTGCTTCTGTTGTTGTCTTTGGTCTGTACTAGCATTTCACGCCCAGTTGCAAGGGTACTTCCTTGACAAGTGCTGATGGTGTTTCCGTTTTGCAGCTCAAATAAAGTTTATACTGTAGCTTAGCTTCGTACCAGACAGCTCTTGCCGTCTTTACTGAGTCACTGGAGCTGCAGGGGCCGCTGAGACCGCAGATGCGGGCGCTGGAGCGGCCGCCGGCGTTCCACCTGCCGTTGTTGCAGCAGGAGCCACCGTCGCTGGCTTCAAAGCTCCCAGCCCAACGCTAGCAATAGCCGCCGTAGGTGGCTCGAAGTCACTGGCACTCACTCGCTTCTGGATCGAGTGCAAGGCGGAAATGGTCTTGGCCGCCATGATGCCAGCACGGAAGCGGCGACGGGCGTTGTAGCGCTTCATCTCCTGCGTAAAGTGCGGCAAGGCATCGCCACTGACGCCGTGGATGTCGGCCACCCACGGGTGATCGAGCACCTGCTGGGCGGTGAACCGCTTCTTGGGGTCGACAACCAGCAGCCTCGAGATCAAATCCTTGGCCGAGTCGGACACGCAGTCCCAGTACGGACTCGGGTAGTCGTACACGCCCGATTTGATCGACTGGAAGAGCGCAGCATTGTTCTCGTCGTAGAAAGGGGGGAAACCGCACAGAAGGATGTAGGCGATGACACCGAGACTCCAGAGATCCACCTCCGCTCCGTACGGGCGGCCTTCGAGGATCTCCGGCGCCACGTAGCCCGGAGTGCCGCATGCCGTCTGCATGAGCGAATCGCCCTTGATGAGCTTGGCGAGACCGAAGTCGGCGATTTTGATCTCCGCATCCTCGTCCGTGGACTGGTACAGCAAGTTCTCGGGCTTCAGGTCACGGTGCACAATGCCCTTCTGGTGGCAGTAGAGCAGGGCGTCCGCCAGCTTCTTGACCACGCAACTTGCCTCCTTCTCCGAGTACTTCTCCTTCTCCACGATACGATCGAAGAGCTCGCCACCACTCATCTCCTCCATGACCATGTAGAAGGTCTTGTGGCAGTCGAACACCTCCTTTAGCTGCACAATGTTCGAGTGGTGCACAACCTGCAGCACTTCCACCTCCACGCGCAGCGCCTCCTCATCCTCCGCAGTCAGACTCGCCTTGTCGATGCATTTGACGGCCCATCGAGAGTTGTCCGCCTTGCTGATAGCGCTCTTCACGGTGGCAAAGCTTCCACTACAGCACAGCACAACAGACACAGCGCTCAATTCAGCTCAGGCCAATGTAGCAGTCGAGGGAGGCGGCACGTACGTTCCCAGCGTCTTGCCCAGCTTGTAGTATTTGCTACACTCGTCCTTCTTGTAAAATTCCGTGACTTTCTTCATGATGCCAGTCATGCTTGAGCGGAGGGGGGCGGGAACGGACGGGGGTCACCTGGAGCAGCCTTCTTCTTGAATGAGGAGGTGTTTCGGGTGCCCCCGGCGACAAGCCAGCAGAAAATAGCGCCGCCACACACCAGCACGGCATCGAAACCGCCATTCCTATCACCTCGAGCGTTCTTGCCGCTCGTGACCTAAATACACCAGCACGTTAGACGGCACACAGCACGAAACTACTCTGGTTGTCACCAACGTCATTGCCGTGCAGTTGCGGATCCAGGACGGCGACGGCCAATAATGATACACACGATAAACCCGGAAGGAGACAGCCCGTTAGCATTTCCCAGCAAAAACAGTCGGCACAGTTCGTTCTAGTACGGACGCGAGGCCTTGCGCGCCTTCCTGATGCCTGCGGGGTCGAGACCCGTCGCTCTTCTGCTGGAGGAAGAGCCGTCCGTGGCCTCGGCCGACGCGCCGGGCACCGTCCACTTGCAGAGCCGCGCGTCCTCGCCTCCTGTGTACAGCGTGGTGCTCTCCAGGTCGTAGTATATGCAGCGCACGCAGGCCTTGTGGCCGCCCTTGAGTGTCGCCGCGTGCTGCAGCTTACCGGCCGAGGCGGCGTCCGCGCCGATGTTGACGGCGTTCATGTCGCCGTCGTGGTTGCCGGCCAGCAGGAACAGCTCGTCGGACTGGTCGTCGTACACGCAGTCGATTAAATAGTCGGTCGACAGGCCGTTCTGGTTGCAGTCGTCGCGGATGGAATCGTAGTGGTGCAGGCGCTCGGCCGTCCAGACGTTCCACAGGTCGAGCGTCTCGGTGCCGGTCAGGCAGAAGATGTTTTCCCGCTGCGGGCCGAAGAAGCCAACGGTGGCGACGGCGCTCTCGACGTTGAGGATGCTCTCGAGCGCGTCGTCCTCGTCGGAGATGCGGGAGTCGAAGAAGCACACGACGCCGTCCTCGGACGCCGTGACCACGAAGGCCGGCTGCGTCGGGTGGAACCGCACCTTGGTGACGGCGCCCACGTGGCTCTCGCCGTACTGGCCGAGCTTGGCGCCCGTGCGCAGGTCGAAGAAGAGCGCCTGCTCGTCGGTGCCCGTGGCCAGGAGCGTCTCGCCGCAGCCGACGGACAGGCTCCAGACCTCGCGGCCGACGGGCAGCACCATGGCCGGCAGCGCCGCGCGCGTGTCCCAGAGCTTGACGCACTCGTCGCTGGAGCACGTGGCCAGCTGGCAGGGCGAGGACGGAGACGTCCACACCTCGTTGATCGTGCTGTTGTGCGCGTGGAACTCGCGCAGCAGCCCGAGCGTCTCGGGGCTGCGCAGCTGCAGCTTGCGGGTGGACAGCGCCAGCGCCAGGCCGCTCTTGTGCGCCGTGAGCTGGCAGTCCAGCACGTAGTCGTAGTCGAAGTCCGCTCTCGGGTTCGCCACCAGCGCCGTGTCGCCGCCCGTCGGAGGGGCCGCGAACGACGCCACCGCCGTCTGCGCCAGCGCCAGGCCGCCGCGGTCCAGTGCGCTGCGCATGTCGGGACGCGCAATCGAATAGTGAAGCCATGTGATCAGTGGCGGTTGAACCGCTTCCGTTTGATTGGTCGAAATGCAAACGGACCAATCGGATCGGATGGGCAGCACTTCAACTTCAGCCATGGACGGGCACTTGAAGCGCCACCTGCGCTCGCGTCGCAACTCGCTGGGCGGGACGCCCTCCTCGCCCCGAGCGCCAACGCCCCGCTCCATCGCAACTGGCACCGCTCTGCGTACGCGGGAGCAGGCGCGGCGCGAACTGCGACAGGCTTCGGACCGGGAGCGTGCAGCGACGCGCGACGAGTCGTCGACGGATCTGGACGCGGACGCGGACGGCCACGAACGGGCAACACCCAGAGGCGGCGCGGGCGGCGGTGGCGAGGGGGATGCACGTGCGAACCTGTTCGAGCAGTCCCCGATGTACGTGGACGAGGACCAGCTGCTGGAGCTGCGTCGGAGACCCCCCGTGGCTTTCGTGGTGCGGAACACGGCCGGGAAGGAGGAGGAGCTGCAAGGTGCGGCTGCGACGACGGGGGCACGGCCGCCCAAGAGGGGGCAGAGCTGGCACTCGCCTGTGCACGTGCCTCTTGCTCACCGCAAACTGGTGCAGCCGCCAGAGATTTTCAGACACGACCCGCCGTTCCGCCCCATCGCGCCACGAGCACCGACAGTCGCGAAGACCGGAGGCCGACGCGAAAATGCTGGCGTGGCGTCGAGCAGAACGCTCCAGAAGCCGACGAAGCTGGTGCCGATGGTGAGTCCGGCGTCGGAAGGTCGAGATCTGCTCTCACATAGGTGCGTGCAGAGGGGACTCTGTGTCAAAAACTGGTGACGGTAGCTGCTGACGTGTTGGTTGTAGTGCGTTCGTGCAGAAACTTCGAGACACGAACGCGGACTTGTTCGATCGTTTGGTACAGAGATTTCATACGTTAAGGCGCGTGAGCACTCAAGAACCGATTGGTCAGGACGATGCAGCCGGTGTCTGTGCAGGACTCGATACCGACAACAATATCCCCACGTCGCCGCCCACGAATACGAAGTTTTCTGGTGTGGAGGATGCTATCCTGTTTTTCCTGGACGCCAAACACAAGCGCGACGTCTTGTACTTCAAACGAAAGAACGACAGAGGGACAAAACCCGCCGAGTCTGCGAAGCTAACGCTTGGGTTTTCGTCGGCTCCAACTACCTCTGGGAAGTACATGCCGTACGACTTGGAGCAGATCGGCGAGGCTCCTAGATCTGGTGCAGGCGACTACTTCATGATGACATCCACGTCCCTCGTGCACCACACAAACAACAACGACAACGACGTATCGGGAGAGGTCATCCCGTTGTCGCAGTGGATCATGGAGAGCAAAATGTTTTCGCTGCTTCTCGCAGGGATCCCTCTGTTCCAAAAATTTCTCGTCCGGAAAGTGTTCGTGGGGTGGGTCCACGCGATCCGCCGTACCATCTATCGAGAAAACTGCAAGCGCATCGCTCAGTGTCTGCTGTTTGCCCGCCAAGCGTTCGTCCGGCCAATGCTGCATTCGTGCCGCACTCTTCGCGGTATTCAAGAGATCCGATTGTTGACGCTGCCGAGCACCCGCCCTGCCGTGGATCTTGTTGCGGTTCAAGAACACCAGAAAGAGCATTTAACACTTGCAGAAATGAAGCTGATCGACGCGAAAGAAAAACTTCTCGGACTCATGGAGGAAATGGTGCAAACAATCTTCGACGATCTCGAGCCTTCGACCAATTTGGATGAACTGTACAGTGCTGAAGCCGCGTCCGTCCGAACCATAAGTGCGAAGTGGAAGTCTGCCCCGATAGCTGCAATGCGTCAGCGCAGAACCGATGTGCAACGCCAAAAAGACACGGCAGCCCTTGATATGGCGTTGTTGGAAACGTACATTCGGATGATGGGCTACATGTTCACCGAAAGTCTCTACTTGATGATCATCGGCTGCGTGGAGCGCTTATGTGAGGAATTATCAGCGGAGGCCAACTTGGGCGCGATTTGTGCTGCGGTGGCGATAGTTGGGGACACGCTCGAACTTGCACCATCCCTAGAGCAGACCAAGCACGTGTTCTTGGACGGCTTAGCTCGTCTCATTCGGCTCGTAAGCAACTTCCACTTTGCCAAGAACGCAATCACGTGGAGCAACAATCGAGGCACTGGAGTGCTCGCTGTCATTGCCGGGTCTTTCGAATCAAGCGACTTGTTCTCGGCAGAATTCGACTTGCAATCAGTTCTCCGCAAAGATCCGACGTTCGATCACGTCACGAAAGCGCTCATCGTCGAGTTGGCTCTATGGTTTGAGCGGGCAGCCCAGCAAATGCTCGCATTCGAGTCGCTACGTCTCATTTATTTGGACGTTCAGTCCGTTCGGAAGTGCAATCTGCTGCCTGAGGATGGCCAGACTACGGGAGCGACGCAGCTTTATCCATCTGCAGATCTTTCGCATCTTACGGGGATTTCGGGCGGAGAGCTTTCGCGTTTCTTGAAGAGTGTTGCTCAACGCCTGAACGTCCTTGATCGTTCGCAGCATGCCTGCCAGAAGCTGCAGTCTAGCTGGAAAGTCGGGTTTCTCGAGATTCAGTGCCGCCGTTCCATTTCCGAGATTCTGGAGCTCATTTCTCAGGAACGCAACTCGCTGCATCAATCACTCTACCAGCTTGCTGTTAAAGGGGTAGCAGAATGTGTCAGTACGCTGCAACGAGCCACGTTGATTCTGGAAGACCGTCCACAGCTCATTGAGTTCTTCTGTGAGCAAATGAAGCAAGTTCGACTGCTGAAGGAGGGAGAGAAGCAGCTCAACCAGAACATCCGCAACGTGGACGAAACTGTTCGAGCCCTGAAGCGATTCGCTCCTCCGCTGGGCTCGGACGTATCGCCTCAGTACAACGTCATGCACCAGTCCTTAGGCAAATACACCGCGCTTGTGCAATCCCACGCCAAATTTGCTGCCAAGGTGCTGCCCAGTATCACGTACCAGGTGAACACTGCGCTTCAGAAGTATTCGTTGCGATGCCAGAAGCTACTGCGAATGTACGACGAGTTTTCCGATATGGACGAGCAGGAAGACATGGAAAAGAACGTCGGCACGTTCCAGGAGGTTGTGCGAGAGTTGGCAGCGATTGAGAAGGCGACGAAACTGTACCAAGAGTACCAGAAAATGGTCGGCCTCAAGGTTGTGGAAATTCCGTCGCTCGCGGAAGCCATGACGAAATGGGGCGAGGTGCAGGAACTCGTCACTTTCATCCTGAAATGGCTCGCCGCGATCAACTCGATGGAAAACGGAATTTTCAGCGAGCAGAACTGGGAAGTCCACGCGGAAAAGGTTCGCAGCTTCTTGCCCGTCATTCGCGAGCTCCAGAGTCGGGAGCGCGCCGGGTTCGCGGAAACGATGCTGGGAAACATCCACCAAGCCGTCCTCGACTACTTGCGCAAGCTGAGCTTGGTGAAGGAAATGGCTCAGCCCTGGGTCAAGCTGCACCACTGGAAGGAGATTCTGAAGCTCATGGGCATTCTCAACTACGTGTCGAGCATTGGAGTGCTCATCACGGACGGCTACACGGTAACGTTGGGTTTCCTCCGTAACCGAGATGTGTGGAAGCTTGAACTGCAGATTCGAGAGATCACTCAGAAAGCGCAGCACGACGCGGTGACTGAGAAGAAGCTGAACGCGATGAAAGCGCGACTGCACGATGCCACGCTCCCTATCGTTCGCGTCCAGGACTCGTACGAGCTCGACCTCCCGCGCGCAAGCCAATTGCTCGAGTCCTTCGAAGACGATCTCCTGACGATTCAGTCGCTTGCTCAGGTGACCGCATCGGGTTCTCTTCAGCTGCAGCTCGTGCAATTGCGTGACGAAGTTCGCCATTGCGAAGAAGTTCTGGACAGATGGGGCGTCGTTCAGCGGAGCCGCACCAAGCTCAGTCTGCTGTTCTCGCTTCGAGATGTCCAGCAAAGTGTCACGGAGGCCTCTTTCGAGTTCCAAGCGATTGATCGCAAGTGGAGAGGCATGATGCACGCAGCCAAGGGGACTTCCTCTCTCTCGATCTGTCTCCGCGAAGTGGTTACGATTGGGTTTCTTGTTGGTGCTCAGGAATCCTACGCGAAGTTGTGGCTCCAATTGGGGACCTATCTTGACGAGAAGCGGAAGTACTTTCCGCGGTTCAACTTCCTTTCCGATCAAGATCTCTTCCAGCTGATGATCTACGCTCGAGACCCAAAGCACCTTCCTCGTATGGTCTCCAAGTGTTTCCGAGGGATCAGCTCCCTGCGTATGGTACCATCGAGGAGGACAACAACAATGGGAAATGCCGAGCTGCTTCCAACAAACCCTTCCTCAGCACCTCTCGACAGCAACAACAGCGTCGGAGCTAGTAAAGAGGGCATGCACCAGGATGCAGCAAAACGCGAAGACGCCCTGACGCTTGCCAGCCTTCACGCCGGAGTTGATATCGACGTCATCTATGGCTCTGCGCTCGGAGAGGACCTGCCGATCAGGCCCGTGCGAGTTAGTGCGAACCCTCAGTTCTGGATGAAAGAGCTGGACGAGCGTGTGCGAGCTGCGATGGTGGAGGCGCTCAACAGCGCGATGGACGGCAGTTTGGTGACCTTATTTGAAGACAACCTGGAGCCTCTGATCAAGCCCCGCTCCAGCGCATCGAAAAAGCGAATGAAGTCACGTAGTGAAGCTGGCGATCGACGAACGAGTGCGAGTGGAGACAACCGCTTCTCTACAGCTGAGGTGGATGCACCGAGCTCTGCAGCGGATGGTCGCGAGTGGAAGGACTATCCCCTTCAAGTCGTGATTCTCTGCGTTCACATCCTCATCACGCATGAACTTAGTCCGCTAGTTCGCCTCGACCGCACGGGGGCTGCGTGGCAACGCTTTTGGCATCTCTTCCAGCTGAAAAAGGCCAACTTGATCGAGTTCCTTGTGCGCCGGACGTCGGGTCCAAGAGAGAGGTGGATTGCCAGCTCCATTTTGACTATGCTGCTGAATAAATCGCAAGGGATCCGGGAACTGTACGAGGATCAACCATTGACGCTGGTAAGTCAGTCAGTTGGAGCAGCAGCGACGCATGGCACCGGGAGCGATGTCTCCGTTTACCACTACAGCTACGCAGCTGGGGACTCCTTCACGTGGATCAAGTTGCCACGGTTTTACTACGACCCCTTTGAGAAGAGATGTACCATTCATCACTTGGTGAAGACGTTCCAGTACGAGTATTCGTTCATCGGTGGCTACTCGTGTCCAGTGTTGAGTCCTTTGTGCAAGCGTACAGTGTTGGCAATGAGTACGGCTTTATCCCTCGAGCATGGACTGTTGGTCCATTCCCCACGCAGCGGCGGGTGCACGAGAAAGCGAGCGCTCGTGCGAGATTTATCGGCGATGGTTGGTCGCGAGTGTATCGAGTTCGACTACTCCAACGGCCTCACTCTAACCCATTTCAAGAGGATTCTGCGTGGGGCTGTGCAAAGTAACTCGGTGTGGCTCTCGTTCTCTGGCCTCGAGGTGTCCAACATGCTGCGGGTTTTCGTGCAGGAGATGAGCCAGATTGTGGACGCGTTGCGAGCGCACCAAGACGCTCTCGTACTGGACGGTGCCCCTATCGACATCACGAATAACGAGCTGGCTGTGATGGTGACCTGCTCGCTGAACTACCAGCACCCTCCTCATCAACACGTTTTCTTGCGTCTGTCGAGCTGTTTCGCTCCGATTTCGTGTCCGAGTGCGAGCCCGGAGCTCATAGTGGAGGCATTATTGCTTGTGAACGGATTCAAGGACTGGAAACAGCTCAGTCAGAAGCTGGAGGCGCTCTTCTGCCTCCTCATGGACGACCCCGTGCCGTTCACAAAAGACCTCCCGCTTAGTAGACTTGCTCTGGCGTTTGCAATTGTCCGAAATGTTAGTCACCGCTTGGATGCCAACTCCTGGCAAGCAGCAGAGAAGGCTCTGGTGGCTGCAGTCTGGGAGGAAGTTCACACCAAAGTGCTGCCCGAGAGACGTGTCGCCTTTTTGAAGTGTATTCGTACCATTTTCCCACACGCGGCAGACTTGGAGATTAACGCGTTCGGGATGCTGGCGCTACGAGCCCCCGGGGCGAGTTCTTCTACTACGATATCTTCACCAAAACCCCACGAAAGCCCAGAAATTATCAGCGAAGATGCCGCTCTTTCGTACGACAGCGACGAAGCGGAAGAACACCACCAACTGCAATCAGTGAAGGGGAAAATCCAAGCTGCGATAGCCACTCGCCGGCTGAGCGTAAGTGAATTTTACGTCCGAAAGCTTCTCGAGCTGTACCAAATCGTGTTGAGGAGGGTCATCGTCGTAGTAGTTGGCCGAGGCGTGTGCGGGAAGTCCACCGCTCTCAGCGTTCTGAGCTCTGTCATCGCAGACGAAGTGGCCAACTCGGAGGGCGGCGAATCTACGAGACAGGCTCTTGACGGCGACGCGGCTCTGGACAAACACGTCCGGACCGTTCGCCTTTACCCAGAGGCTTTCAAACTCAAAGACATCTACGGAGAGGCGACGGGGGACTCGACCTGGGACGATGGCTTCTTCAGCCACTTCTTCCGTCAGAATTGCGTCGACAGCAGCGTTGACTACGCGCACGAGCACTCGAGCAGCACCGCGTCTTCACCCCCTCAATTATCGCCAAACGGGTCTCAGTCTGAAAATGCAGCAGCTACCGCAGCTTCGAGCCGGTCTCGAGCCCCTGCGTCCTGGATTGTGTTTGATGGTGTGCAAGATGCACCAAGTCTGCTGGAACCTCTTCGAGGACTTATGGCGTCCTCCCCCACGGATACCAAGAAGATGAGTCTGCCCAACGGAGACCAGTTGGAGTGTACGCACGAGAGTCTGCGTGTTTTCTGCGAAGTAGAGGGTCTTCAGCAGTGGTCTCCAGCTTGTCTAAGTCGCTGCGGCTTGGTCTATCTGCACACGGAGCACATGGTGCCGTACACGTTGCTCATTAAGAGTTGGCTGCTGCAGCAGCAACCTCGACGCAAGCGTTCCAGCTTAGCGCACTTGACGAAGCTGCTCGAGCCGACGAGCGACTACGTGGCCAAATTGATGAGAACGCACTTGCCGTCGGTCTTGGACGTTTTCAAGCGGCACTGTCCTCCGTTTCTTGAATGCCCCGTCACCCACGCCGTCGCAAACATGCTACAAGTTGTCACTCCTTTCGTTGCAGAGATTGCGAACTGTGTGGTGGAGGACGACGCCGAGTGGATGGCCGACGCAAGGATTTGTGTCGCTTACGCCGCGACGATGGCGCTCGGTATGATCCTGCCGCCGCGTGCCAGGATGGAGTTTCACCTCGCTGCGAGCAAAATCGCGCCTCAACTGATAGAGGAGCACCCGATTTTCACGTTAGACCCGTGTGCCACCCTTTTTGACATTGGCCTTCGCTTTCAAGACCACCGAGCGGTGTTGTTCCTGTGGAGAAGATCGGTGTCGAGACCAGCAGCTCGCCGAACCAGCTTCGCGTACCAGTCTGAGGCCCCTCGTCGCACCAGCGCCATATTGAAAGCTCGAGGACGAATCGTGACGAGTGAAGACACGGACGATGCTGAAGGCGACGAGGAAATGCCGGGTGACACGTCGACAATGACCTGCCCCCTCTCCGTCATTTACGTCCCAACAGCGCTTACGGTGAGCTGCAGCGCGTGGCTCCAAATGATCGGCCTCGCGAAATCTAACGCGTTTGTAGTCGGGGAGTCGGGCGTCGGCAAGACTCTCGTGGTGGGGAACTGTCTTCGGGAACTTGGCCACAAGGAGCGTGTGAGTGCCACCGCTTTGCAGATAAACGCGAGTACGACAGGGTTTCACATCCAGAGAGCGATCGAGAACGGCATGAGTGGGAAACTGAAAGGTGCGCACTGCCCTGGAGTGGGGAAGCGTGCGTTGGTGCTGCTGCTGGAAAACCTCAACCTCGACACACCGGTGGGGCTTCAACAGGATAAAAAATCATTCGGTCTCCCGTCGTTTGATCTCGCTAACGAGCGTTTGTTTCTTTGTCTGTTGCTAGGACTCCTCAACGCAGACCAATGGCCCGTGCTCTGCCATGATCCGACAAGTGATCGATGGGAAAGGAAGCTTCATCAAGTCTACGAAAGAGTTTGTGGAATTCAGAGACCTGGCCGTATGGTGTTCGTTCTCGCTGTCCACGCTCGGACACCCACGCGTTCCTTCTCGCTTACTGCGTCACTTCCACTTGGTACGTCCCCATCCATGAAGCAGGTTGCCGTATGACGCCCCATCACTCACACACTTCTGCCGTATTTGTTTGCCGCAGATTTATCTCCCAGACCAAACGGACGATGTGTTCGCGCAAGTCGTTCCCATGTTTACGACAAACTTCCGAAGACGCTACGACGGCGCTTTCGGAGAGGTGACCAGCGTGGTGCATCGGCTCAGTCAGTTCCCCATTCAAATGTTCAAGCGAGGAAGGAAACTCTGGAAACCATCAGCCATCGCGCCTCATTTGCTCTTCAGCATTGGGAGCGTGCTCTCGGTCTTCATCAGCCTCATGAACGCATCGTTATCACGAGTCCCTGCAGACCCAACGACCGAGTTCGAACTGCTGACCCTGTACTTCACCCTGCAGCTCCATCGAAACCGATTCCTCGAGCAGGCGAGCCGCGACCAACTGCAGTCGTCGGCTCTCCGAGTAGCCAAGAAACTCGGCTTTAGCTCGCACAGTCTGTCGTTTCTCCGAGCGCCAGAAGACCATTTCTTTGCTGATTTCGGAGACTCGGAAGGGATCGCGAGGGTAAATGCAAAGGCACTAACGACAATCTTTGTCGCAGGCGAGGAACGCTTCCACTGGTACCACAAGACAACGCTGAAAGCAAACTCGACATCGTCCGAGCTGCCCGTTCCTGGAGCAGAACCATCGGTACTATCTGGCGAGCTGAGTCCCCGAAGTCCTCGCAGTCCTCGTGGTAAAGGTGCTCGATCCGTCCGCTATTTACTGACAGCTGCCGGTGGTGCAGATGGAATTGGCCCCAACGCGTCGGCTTCAGCAAAAGAAGCGGCGGTCATCCGACGGTCCTCGTTGGCGATGGTCGCGCTGAAAAGCGGCCTCCCAGACGAGAAAGTGACCGCCGCTCCGTCGTTTGCTCAGCTGCAGAATACGCTGGACGTCTACAGTTTCCTGCAAAGCGGCATGCGGCATTTGCTGCTCAGTGGCTCGGACACGGCCGACCGACGCAGCACGACGATGGCGGCGTGTGGAACTCTGTCCTTTCAATTCCGAGAAGTCAGCACCGAGTTGCGCCTCGCAGACTTCATCGAGCACGTCAAAGCCGTCGTGCTCGAGGCGGGCCTCAAAGCGACCCAGACGGTGCTGTACGCCGAGTTCGAGGACCTGGACGCTGAGGAGGAGGCGCTTCTGGTGTACTTGATCCGGCAAGACGACTTGCCTCCCCACGTGTATTCATCAGCGGACAAGGTGAAGCTTCACGCTATTGATCATCAGCCAAAAGGTTTGCCACCTGCGCCACCTCCGGCACACAGATCGTCGTTCCTCCAGGTGGTGACGCCGGCCATCGCGAATAAAAAGACAAAGGGAGGAGCCAACAGGACCGCGACACTCTCGTCCGCGCACTTGCTAACGATCTTCCGGGAGAACGTGAGACGTAGTCTCTACATCGTGCTGTCCGTCGGGTGCAAGGCCAAACTGCTCGAATTCATGACTCGCCAGCCGTCTGTGTACTACCAGTTTGTGGTCAAGACATTCCCGCAGTGGCAAGACGTTTCCGCCGACGCCGTCTGCAACAGCGCACTACACGAGTGGACATGTCAAAAGGAGGTCTCTGAGACTAGCAGCTCCTTCCCAGTTGACGCTGCTCTGGATGCCGAAGTTCGCTCTCAACTGCGAGACATCATAATCATTGCTCATCGTACAGCTGAAGCCTTTGGAAGCGACGACACCTACCGCCTTCGCCACGTTCTGCCATCTCCAAACATGCGTGGGAGGAGATACGGCGCCGTCACCACGCGACTTGATGACATGCTGCGGGTGGTCAAAGTTCTGTTCGCATTCCACCACCGCAAGCTCGAGAACCAGATCCGCGACCTGGGGAAGGCCGGGCGCTTTCTGGCCAAGCGCTTGTCCCAGACTAGTGTTCGCGTCGCGAGGGAGGAAACAAGCGAGGTTGCTCAAACCGAGGCAAGCCAAGCCGCCACGGAGACGTCCGCTGAGCTCGCAGCCCAAGAAGTGATCGAGCGAGAGGCGCGGAGGCTTTTCCTGCTCGACGACGAGCGCTGTGCCAAAATCCAGAGTCAGATCGAAGTGGAGCGCGCCAGCATCCAACGCGAGTTAGCCAAGACGCTGCCGGACGTGCAGGAGGCCACCGAGGCGCTGTCCCAGATCAACAAGTACCACATCGTCGAGATGAAATCCTTCACCAACCCGCCGCAGCTCGTGCGCTTGGCGATGCAAGCGGTCTGCGTACTGCTGGACGTGCCCCCGACCTGGAGTGAAGCGCTACGGATTCTGGCAGACATCCACTTTCTTGATCGTCTTCGGAACTTTGACAAGGACCGCATCGATCCCTCTCTAATGGACCGCGTCAGGTTTTACGTGAATCACCCAGACTTCTCGATGGAGAACATGAGGCGCGCGTCACTAGCGTCGACGACACTCTGCAAGTGGGTGCTGGCGCTCGTCCGCTACTTTGAAGCGATGAAACGAGTGGCGCCGACGCAGAAGCTGCTGGTGGAGACGGAACAAAGCTACCACGTCGTCGAAGTGCGAGCACAGGCCGAGAAGAGAAAGGTCGTTGGCATCGAGGTGAATCTGGCCGAACTCCGCCTGCTTCATTCTCAAAACCTCCAGCGAGAAGCGGAGCTCCAGCGAACCCAAGAAACGCGTCTGCGCTGGAAGTCTTCGGTCACATCGTTCGGCCACGTGATCAAGCAATGGTACGACGTGACACGGGAGCGAGTGGAGGCTGTGGAGCAGCAGCGAGTGAAGTTGCTCGGGGACTGCGCTATCGTAGCGATGTTGATCGTCTTCGGAGCAGAAAAAAACCACGAAGATCGAGAAAAACTAGTGTTACAATGCCGAGAAGCTATCCAACAGCACTTCGCCTCGCCCCCACACGACCCGTACCCCGTAGCGCTTGATATTCCTTCGATGCTACAGCACTGGGTGCTTAGTGGAGAAGGTTTGGCGACGCACTTGAAGACGGTGATAGTGGATATGCAGGATCAAGAGGACGAGGCATTTGCCACCAGCCTTTTCCTGATGGACCAAGTTCTGCAAGTGTGCTTCACGATTCCATTCCTCCTGGACCCTCTCGATCGCGGAGTTTCGTGGATCAAGCAGGTCTACCGAAGCTCTGCATCAAGCGCTACACCGTCGAAAGGGTCTACTCCCTTTGGTGACACCAACGCCGGACAACGAGTACGAGACGAACCTGGGGCCATCATCGTAGTGGATGCTGGTGACCCTCTTCTGCTTCGCACTATCGAGACGTGTCTAGCGCAAAACCCGCCATCCATGGTGCGTCTTGCTCTCGTGCGAAACCCTAGCTGCTGGGTTTACACTTGCCGCGTTGTTCCCATTGTAGGTTCTCGTCGAAAACGCATCCGAAGGGGACGAGACAACGATTGAAGCTGCGCTGGAGTTGCTCGTGTTGCTCAAGAAGAAAAGCGCTTGTGCCGTGTACTTCGCTGCCAAAGCCCTCGATAACGCAGCCTCCTGGACGCCCAATGTCGGTCGAGCTTGGGTTTGATGCACCGAACTCACTAGCAACGCACTAACTTGCTCTGTTGCTCCTCAGACTTGGAGCCACTTCGCTGTGGTCGACTTCACACCCACGCGACGAGATCTCGATAACCATTTCCTCACTGTGTTCTGCCACAGCTCCAAGGTGGCAGTGCAGCGTGATATCGAGTCCTTGCAGTCAACGCTGAGCGCTGAGAAGGCAAAAGAGGAGACACTCTTCAAACGTTTCGTGACCAACTTGTGCGCAGCAAGCGACGAGGCCGCAAAAACTTCGACTGCGGGCCTGGGCTCGACTGCGGCATCGATCGTGTCGGCTTGGGCTTCGTCCGGGACCGGCCACCAGGGATTTTACAACGAGGAATCCATGGAGCGCATTTCAGCGCAGCTCGCCGAGTTCATGTCTGTCCGGCAAACGCGCAAGCGACTACAGCACGATCTCCGAGGGCTGTGCAGCGAACGGGGGCGAGCTCTTCCTTTTGCACGCCGAGCACGCGCCTTCGTATTGACAGAGGGAGCAATATCGAGACTCGATTCATCGCTGCACCTGTCGCTCGCCCAGACGTTGGCGACTGTCGGCGCGAGTCTAACGAAATCTCTACCGAAGCCTCAGCAAGCCCCTGACGATGGGGGCTCGGCAGACGGAGCTCGATCGCCTGTCCAGCAGCAAGAACCTACGTCGGCGGGGCTACGCTGGCACACGAGCGTCAGTACGGCCACCGTGGCAACGACTGCGTTGTATATCTGTCAACGACTCGCTGGCATTCCGACGTCGCTGCACAGAACGTACCTGGTCTCCTTGGTAGTATCCATCGGAGAAATCGACGGTGAAGACGGCAAACCGTTGGGGGTGTTCCCGCACGCTCTGACGGACGGACTGCGAGAGCGTCTTCTTCGATCGTGTTCGGGTCGCAGTTTGGCTTGCCATCATTCTGGCCAAACTGTCGGTTGTGACTCCAGCGATGTGGCCAAACAGGTAGCTCAGAGCTTTGTCGACCAGCTTGTCGAGGTAGCTCTTGTGACAACGTCGAACGCCGCTGCGTTAACGTCGAACGCAGCGGCCTGGAGCAAGTCAAAGCCAGGCACGCGGCTCGAGGGCGAGCTTCTGACGGCCTTTTTGAAGATCCAGAAGGGATTTCTGCAGTACCCCAGTGGAACGACAGCAAGTGCGGCCATCCAGCACGCGCTGTATCGTGACATGGTCGAGAACGCGTACGACTGGAAGACGTACATGAAGGCGGCATCAGCGTTTGAGGCGCCAGTAGTCGATTACTCCCCCTCGAGCGTCCGTAGCTCCCGCTTCACGAAGGTTTCTGCAGCGAAGTCCATCCCGTGGCCGCCGTGGGTGACGCGGAACTTTCAGTTGCTTGGACGCCTTCAGATCCACTTGAGTTTATTCGACGCGGTCACGCTTCGGATGCTTGACGACATTGTCGCTACCCACCTCGGAGAGCACGAACTGGTGGCATTGCTGGAAGACGGGGGGGAAATCGTAAGGCCGAGCGTGGATGCGCTGCTCAAGGACGCTAGCTGCTCGACGCCGTTGCTCCTTCTTTCCGACTCGACTGAGTGTGTGGTCGATGGCTCGTCTAGTGTTCGGCACTGCGCGCGACGTTGTGGAATCACCACGGAGGCAGTAACTTTCATGCCGGTCGGTCATGACGTCACAGAGCCATGTCCTGGGGGCATCTGGTCCTACCGCGAGAAAGCTGCGGCGGGTACAGCTAGCAATGACTCGGGTGTTCGCGACGTTGCCGCTGTGACGAGACTCAAAGAGGTGTCCATGGGCCGTGGGTGGGCCATAATTGAAGGAGCTGCTGCGGCGTCGTCCCTGGGCGTCACGAACGCGTTGCGTCTTCAGATCGCGCGTCTGGGCGATGTCAAGTCCACCAACCACGACTTCCGATTGTGGCTAGTGGAGGATTCAGCGAGCTGTCGCCGTGCCATGAGTCTGGTTCCAGCCCAACGACTCTGTCTAGAGCCTCCGCAGACACTCCGACAGCACTACGACGTCTTCTTGCAGGCCGAGCAAGAGCGCAGCGAAGCAGAAGCATTGAAGAAAACGCTGGACAAGGCGCAACGGAAGGATGAAGCACCGAGTCGTCCACCACCACTGTCACGACATGCCTCCTCGATTCCGACAGCTCTTCAACGCAGCAGTGCGGAGCAGCAGCGCATTCGTTCAGCTCTGTGGCTGTTCCACTCGCTCTTCCGTCTTCATCTCCAGGATCTGCGAGGACTGGAGGCCGAACAGACCCCCACCTCGCCGATTCCTGCCGACCTCTTCATCTCTCAATGTGAACTCGACCGGGCGACGCGATTGATTCAACTGCACCTGCACCAACGCGCGGTCGCGGCCACGGTCACCTCGGGAGCGTCTTCGCTGGCTCAGTCTTCGACTCCTTCTGCCGCAGCGGCCGCGGAAGCTCACGGGAAGACACTGACCGAGCTTGCAGCCTTGGTTTACATGGGTCGTCTGTGGGGTGACGGGCGAGCTGGTCAATGTCGAGAGCTGCTGGCCTGGTGTCTTCACTACGACACCCTCGACCTGCACAGTGCGGATCACGACACGTCTCAAACGGCTCGTCTTTTCCAACTGCGTGAACGACTCGTGACCACCACGATGGCCCCGTGCGCAAAGCTCTTCGAGAAGGTCGAGCTCGAGCTCCTCCCCGCTGCCCTTCAGCGCCAGCAACGTGCGTACGAATCGGCATCGCTACTCCAGAACGTGGCCAGTATCTACAACGCTTCGCCGGCTGCAGACGCAAAAGCTGCGACGACGGTGGCAGCACTTTTGCCTGGTGCCCAGCAGCGCCTGGAGCAGTTGATGGCGGCATTTCCGGACAAGACCAGCCTCTCGAGCAGCATCAAACAACTGCAGCAGCAGCAGCGCGAAAGTATGATCATCGGGTGGGGGAAACGAAAGGGTAGCAGCGCAGCGGAAGGGCTGGCGGCCCAGAAGCCCAACAACTCCGTTCGCCACCCGCCGTCCCGCGTCAGCACCCTCCGCCGACAGCAATACGTCCTGACGCAGTTGCAGCAGCAGCCAGCCGCGCACTTGCTTCAAGTGGAGCTCCCCGCAATGGCGACCTACTTGACGTTCATCTGGACGAGCGCGGAGGCGCTTTCGTCCTTGCGACCGGACAGCGTCGAGCTTGTGACTCCAGACGTGGCGGCGGCGATCGAGTCGCTAGTTCGTGGTGACCTGCCCCCGACATGGAGAGGAGGCGACGGGTATTCGACTCCGACCCGGCTGGACGCGTGGCTTCGCTGGTTCCAGCAGAGCGTCGCCTTCTTCCACACGCACCAACAGTGCGTCGTGGCTCTCGCTCCCGTCCGGATCGAGTCGATCTGGTTGCCAGCGCTGCAGCGCCCCAAAGGTTCGTTCTTCCCTTTGTGCATTGTTGTCGTTTGTCGTCTCAGACCTGTCCGTCTCCCTTCCACGCAGCGCTCCTGTACTCGTTCCGACATAGCGTTTCCGTGAGCAGCGGCGTCCCCGTCTCGAGGGTTTCACTGGTGGTGCTGCCCTCGAACGCGCCGGAATCGAAATCCCCAGCCCCCGACGCTGCGCAGGACGTCCGTGACTCCATCGTGCTCTCCGGCCTGTTCCTATCGGTACGAGTGCATCGCGCACCGTCCGTCTCCCGTTTGCATCAGTTGCTGACCCCGTTGACGCTTGTTCAGAACGCCGGCTGGGCCGTGGACGCGTGCACCCTGTCGGAGCAGGTGCCGGGGCCGCCAATGGCTCAACCGCTTCCGCCGCTGACGGTGCACGCCACCACCCGCTTCCGCTTCGCCCCCGAGGGGCTCCCGCTGCCGGCATCGACTGCGCGCGAAGACCCGCGCCCGCTTCCGAGCCAGCCCGCGGGCTTCTACCGGTGCCCGCTCTACCAGTCCCCGGACCGCTTGGCCGCGCTGGAGCCGCCGCTGGACTGCGTCTTCCTCCCCGTCCCAGTCGAGCAGCACACCGGGGCCATGGCCGTCCGCGGCGCCGCGCTCTTCCTGCTTCGCCGTACTTAACCCGTCCCAATCAATAAACTACCGTCCGTCCACCCATGACGACGCCGCTGTCCACCGCCGCGCCCTCGGACGAGGACCAGCGCCGGAACGACGAGTTGCTGCGCACGCTGCGGTGCGTTGCGTTGCGCGCGCATGCTAGACGCCCCCACTAAGTCGCCGCCGTTGCTGTAGGTCCTGCGGCCTGTACGAGAGCGAGACGCGGCTCGCGCGGCGCGAGCGCGTGCTGGAAAGACTGCGCCGGGTGCTGCAGGAGTACGCGCTGCACGAGGGGCTGGCGCTCTACGGCGAGAAGGAGGCGGCTGCCAAGCGCGTGCAGCTGCGCACCTTCGGCTCCTACCGCCTCGGCGTGCAGAGCGCCGAGGCCGACATCGACTCGTGAGAAGAGGCCGCCCGCATACAAAGAAGAAGAGGGCGCTGCCACAGGAAGGAGCTGACTGCTGTTGCTGCTGGTTCTGCTGCTGCTGCTGTAGGCTGTGCATCGCGCCGAGATTCTGCACGCGCGCGAGCTTCTTCGAGAAGGCGCCGATCCTGCTGGAGGCGACGCCCAGCGTCTCCGGGCTGCACGTGATCGGCGACGCCTTCGTGCCGGTGATCAAGATGAAGGTGGACGGCATCCCCGTGGACCTGCTCTTCGTGTCGCTGGACCTGGACTCGGTCCCGGACGACCTCGACATCCTGGACGACCAGTTCCTGCGAGGCATCGACGAGGCCTCGGTGAGAAGCTGCAACGGCGTGCGCGTGACGGAGCGGATCTTGCAGCTCGTGCCCGACCAGGAACGCTTTCGGACGACGCTGATCGCGGTGAAGCATTGGGCTCGGGTAGGTTTCGGCTGGAGGTGCTGTGAAGTCGGTTGCGGTGTTTCCATTGTGACGAGAGGAGACTGTTTTTCCTCGTTGTGCTAGATTCGAGGGATCTACTCGAACGTGCTGGGCTTCCTCGGTGGAGTGAACTGGGCCATCCTGGTGGCGCGCATATGCCAGTTCTACCCGAACTCGCTGCCGGCGTCATTGCTCTCGCGCTTCTTCCGGATCTTCCACATGTGGACGTGGCCGAACCCGATCATGCTCGACCGGGTGGAAAACCCGCTCAAGCTTGGCTTCTCGGTGATGCAAACGCTTTTGTTTTCCCCCCCTCTCTCTCTCTCTCCATCTCTCTCGGATTTCACGCGTGATGTGGTTTTCCTTGTGGTGCAGTCACCGCCACTTCATGGTACTCAGGAACTGACATGTGGCTTGATGAACGTGCATGACCTACCAGGGATGGAACCCCAAGATGAACGTTCGCGACCGATTGCACCTCATGCCGATCATCACACCGGCATATCCGGCGTTGAACTCATCGTACAATGTGATGGCTTCGACTCTGCGCGTTCTCAAGGCCGAATTTGACAACGGGTTTGACCGAATCCTTGAGATTGAGACCAAGGTACGGACGAGTGGCCCCGACGCTTTTCTTGTGCGAGTATGCTGCTGATGTGTTTGTGCTGCTGCTGTGTGCAGAAATGTTCGTGGGCGAAGCTGTTCGTGGCCCCAGTGTTCTTCCAAAGGTTCTCGTCCTTCCTGCGACTCTGCCATTTTGTCGAGACTTGTGGATGCCCTTGCACTGTTTCGTGACTTTGTTTGGGTTTTGCTCTGCTTCCCTAGGTCCAAACACTTCCTTCGTGTTCAGATCACGGCGAGCAATGTCGAAGCCTTCGACGGGTGGCTTGGTTGGGTTGAGTCCCGACTGCGGCACTTGTTCCTTCGGTGCGTGGTCGTCGATCTTGTTGTTGTTGTCACTAAGGCTATTGAGTTTGAGGGCACTTTGTCTATTGACCGGACGGACTTGTGTTTGGTCGCCCGACTCTCGCTTGTTGATTGACTCGGTTGCATTTTTACCAGGCTGGAAGCGCTCCCGGAGCTGCGCATCCACCCGTTCGCCCGCTTCTTCGACTTCGTTGAGTCCAAGGACGTCGGTCCTGAGAGAAACTCGTCGAAGTGCGAGGTGCACACGTCGTGGCTGTTCATCGGACTGGGCTTCCCTGCTCCGAAACGAGCTCCAGCGACTGGCGCGACGCACAACGTGGACCTGACGAGCGTGATCCGCGACTTCGCCTTCTACACAGACCAATGGGACGGTCGTCACGGCGGGATGGACATGCAGATCGACCACGTAACACGCTCGCAGATCCCCGACTGGGTGCTCGAGTCGGTGGACGACGGAGTGGGCGATGGCAAGCACCTGCGGAAGAAGAGGACGCCCGCCGAGAAGCCGTCCAAGAAGAAGAAGCGCGACGACCACAGCGGCGTGATGAGCGACGAGCAGGGGGCGGCGGTCGCCGGCAGTGCTACACGCAGCGCGTCAAAGAAGAGCAAAGGTACGTGAACAGAGAGAGGGGAGGGTGTTGGCAGATTAGTTCTCAACCGAGCTTTGGGCTTACGTCCAGTCCATGCCGACATCAACGAGTAGTAGAGACGAATGAACTCGTTGCATCGCATCAAAAAGCAGCACGAAACGTGTCGTTTGACGTCGCTGGAGACGTTTTTTGTTACTCGTCCTTGAACGCCGCCTTGCGCTTGGCCACGAAGGCGGCCATGCCCTCCTTCTGGTCCTGCGTGGCGAAGGAGCTCCAGAAGAGGCGGCTCTCGTACTTGAGCCCTTCCTGCAGGGACTGCTCCAAGGCGGCGTTCACGGCCTCCTTGGCCATCTTGACCACGGGCTGCGAGAAGGACGCGATCTTGTCGGCCGTCTTGAGCGCCTCGGCCAGCAGCTGGTCGGCGGGCACGACGCGCGCCACGAGGCCGTCGCGCTCGGCCTGCTGGGCGTCGATCATGCTGCCCGTGAGGATCATCTCCATGGCCTTGGCCTTGCCCACGGCGCGGATGAGCCGCTGCGTGCCGCCGCAGCCCGGGATGGTGCCCAGCGTGATCTCGGGCTGGCCGAACTTGGCCGAGTCGCCGGCGATGATGAGGTCGCAGAGCATGGCCAGCTCGCAGCCGCCGCCCAGCGCGTAGCCGTTCACGGCGGCGATCACGGGCTTGGACACCTTGGTGATGTCCCCCCAGTTGGCGAACATGTTGCTGCTGTAGGCCTCCACGAAGGATTTCGTAGCCATCTCCTTGATGTCGGCGCCCGCCGCGAACGCCTTGTCGCTGCCGGTGATGACGATGGCGCCGATGCTTTTGTCGGCGTCGAAGGCGTGGGCCGCGCCGTTCAGCTCCTCGATGAGCGGGCTGCACAGCGCGTTGAGCGCCTTGGGGCGGTGCAGCGTGATGATGGCTACTTTGCCTCGCACTTCGGTCCGGATGTTCTCATACGCGGCTGCCATGGAGGACGCAGGACGCAAGACGGAGGAGAGGGAGGTTAGGACGGAGGACGGGGTGGAGCGGGGGAACACTTCCTTTTCGTATGTGACTGACTGACTGACTACCTTTGGAGGCGAAGCAGCGGGCGAGAGGGCGACGCAGGGGCTGGCGCAGGGCGAACATGGCGGCGGCTTGCAAGACGGATCTGGTTCGGAAGTGCTGCGGTCCGAGCCTGTTCAGTGATCTTTCGGGGCGCCCGGTGATTGGAGGAAAACGCCAAGTTGAAGCTGGCGCGATCGGCGCTGCGGACGCTGGGATTGGACGAGACGCGACTGCATCCAATCTGCACGAATGACTCGAACGGGAAATGGCACCACATGCTTTGCTTTTACAGCATTTGCAAGTGCCTCGAAGTTGATCCCTGGAAGCGTGTGCATGACCTACAGTCGTGATATGAAATCGCACCATGTTCCTTTAACAACCACTCGATCGATGCGAGATCGACGCGCTGGAAACGAAGGAAGAAATAAGTAGCGTGTCATGGTCGCCAGCAACCATTTTGGCCGCGGGTGACAACCTGAGTACCAGTAAAACTAAGACCAGTTCATTGATTCGCCTTCTTTCTTTTTGCACTTCAGCGATCATTAGCCTGATGCTCGATTGTGGCGAAACTTTCCCCCATATATTTGAGACGTTCACACGTTGATGGTCTGTAGCCGCCTGGAGATCACACAACATGTATGTACGCACCCCGAGCATCACGAAAACGACATGCCAACGTTTTGGTCGTTGGATATGCAGCACGAAATGCGGTGGCCTCAGTGAACTCAAGCGTACCTAAGTTGAAGTTCCAATACAAACATCGAGTCAAGGTTTTCGCTTGACTTCTCTATGGTGCTTTCCGTTTGTGGTCCACACATGTCTGTTCCACTCATTTCCTGCCAATCATGGCGAGCGTCGATGGCTCCAACGTGCACGAGGCCTTCGCGCTGATGGCGACGCTGCTGTCGCCGCGCGTGCCCGTGCGGTACCTGGAGCTGAGCGGGCAGCTGCTGCAGCGCCGCCAGATGGAGGAGGTCTTCGAGGAGCGCGCCGCCGCCAAGCGCTGCGGCTTCCCAGTCTGCGAGAACCCGCTGCTTAAGTGCGCAGCCCATTTTCGTCCAATGATATCGTTGCATTTTAGCCAATCTGATCGGTTCTCCTCCTGCAGTTCTACAGGCAAGCTCCGAGTCTCTCTGGCTCGCAAGGAGATCTACGACGCTCACTACGAGCGCCAGTTCTGCTCTCCGCTCTGTCTCAAGGTCTCGGTGCTGCCATTTCAAGCTCGAAATCTCCACCAAAGTGCTGCAAAACTCGGTCCAAAAGGGAGCTAAACGCTGACCGTTGCTATTGTTTTGTTTTTTTGCCGTGCAGAAAGCTCGGGTCTTGCTGTCCAGACTGGCCCACAAGCCTCCGCAGCTGGTACCGTCGCTGGTTGAAGTTTTCGGCACGGAAAACCCCAATCCGCTCGACTACGAGGTCGATGCGAAGCCAGTCAAACAGGTGGAGGCCCTAGCAGCTCACAAGCCAGCGCAGCCACTGCCGAAGGCCAGGGCAGTGTGGGCCAAGACGCAGGATCTAGGAGTTGTCGAGAGGAAGCACTCGACGGCGAACGCAATGTCTGTGGGCGTCCCGCCAGCACTGGAGGCTGCGACAACTACGTTGAAGGAAAATGAATCCCCTGCAGCACCAGACAGGACATTCCCGACAGTTGAGCATGCGATGCTTATTGAAGGTTACGTGTTCCCAGTACACAAGCAGAGACTGGCCAAGAAGGTGGAGAAGCTCGTTAAGAAGAGCCAGGAAGCAGGTGACGACGAAGACGATATTGTAGTGAGCGATAGTGACGAGAGCGACGCGGCCGCCAGCGATGTTTCCTCCGCGGGCAGCTTCGAGATCTCCGATTTTGACGACGAGGAAGTGGTCACGCTGAACGACCTGCCGCTGTTCAGCCACCTTTGGGGGTTGTTTTCCAACTGGATTACCCACGAAACGACACTAGTAGTGTCTAGGCTTCCATTGCCAGCAAAGGAGGAAGAAAAGGATGATACAGACCTTTGGGTTGGAGGACCAGAGAAGGCTGAAGCGGATGCTGCACGCCGTCGTGCTCGTCAGATCCGTAATGAGCGGTGGAACTCTCTCTCGCTCATGCTGCGCCGCCCATTGCCGCAAGTTGCACTCAAGCTAAAACTTGCTGGCGATCGCTTCGCTAACCACCGCATCGACACTATTACAGAAACGTTCATACTACGTGACGCTATCGACACCCGCAATGCACATCAGGTACGATCCCTATCAGATGTAGTTGGTGGAACTTTCGTTGTTTGCCTAACGACAATTCTCGTGGTAGTGGGCCTGCATCGCGACTATTTTGATGCTTGTAGCTTACGATGTCAAGCCAAACGATATTTTGGAAGGGGAACGCAGGTACATTAGCTTGCCTAGTGTAGCTGTAGCTGGTTCTGTTTATCGGTACTAATATCTTTTGTGTCGTCATCCATAGCGACCAAGTTAAGTCACTGACCAAGCTGGACATGTCGGAGCTCCAGCAGCTGCTCCAGCTGTTTTACGAGGTGCGCAAGGATAGCGACGTTGCAGTCGACACGGATGTGGCTCCCGTACCCGAGGATGAGTCGGATACCAAGGAGGCAGCAAAGGAAGAAGCGTCTGGCAAGGAACCACCGGCTTTTTGCCGCAAGTGCCGTCGCGCGAAGAGCAAGTGCATTTGCAAAACTCGCGCTACGGCTCCCAAGAAAGAAGAGTACTCCACTAGTCAGTTGGAAGTGCTGCTACAGGAGGCGCTTGTGCTGCGCGACGAGTATGATGAGTTGCTGCAGCCAGATAACTAGGTGGTATCGCTCGTATGGGGGCCCTTAGATCTTTGTATCGCATGCGAATGGTACCAGGTCGATTGGGTTGTGCCTCTGCCGTCCAAACCTGCAAATTCAGTTGATACTTATACAAACGGTGAGGCCCAGCGTGGGCAGGCACAACTACATGTAGAGTTGGCGAAACTGCAGAAGCACCAGGTGGTGCTGCTCGAGCTTTTTTGGTGAGAAAGAGGAGCAAGTCGAAGAACTGCAGGCCGAGGTCAGCGAGCTCAAGGACTTTTACCGCCAGCAACTCGACACGCTGGCTTCCCACAACGAACAACAGCAGAAACAGCGAGAACAGCAGCATCAGTAGTGGT
>JAGDFM010000168.1:47734-77107 GCA_019155715.1 Phytophthora pseudosyringae | reverse complement strand
AGCACCTCCACACCCCGGCGCCTCCGGCCCCCCCCCCCCCCCCCCAAGCCCCAGCCCCAGACACCCGCCACCGCAATGATTCACCTCGAGAGCGACGCGGCAAACCCTCCCTAACGCCGCCGACGCAGCAACACGATCGAAAAAATTTCGGTCTTCTGCACTGCACGAAATGCGGCCGAGCCGGGCGGAATTTCTCCAAGAAGCAGCTCAAACCATCAAAGGCAGCAACTAGGAAGTGTCAGGAGTGCACGGGTCAAACACCGCCAGCGACACTTCAGAAGCTGTCCGACGCCCACAGGACCCCTCCGCCGCCACGACCACCGCATCCTGCGAGTGGCAGCAGTCAAGGCCCGCCAAGAGTGGCAAACGCAGCCGGAGCAGCGGGCGCGGCGTGGCAAGCGTGGGGGGGGCAATGAAGCGTGCGGCTGACGCCGTGGCTCGTTTTGGAGGCCGCTCGAAGAGGCTGCACACTCAGCCTAAGCAGACTTTTGTCTTGCAGGACGAGTACCGAAGGTAGGAGCAGTAGATAAGCACTGATAATTATTGAAAAGGATTTTATCACGAGAGAGCTTGACGCCTGAAAGCCCAAACCGTTTCGTAGAGTATCGCTCTAGCGCATGTAGGTGTACCAGATAGGTCAATACGAGCGGGGTGGCACTTTAGTTTGATCCCCACACCGGTGCCTTGTCCAAATCTTACGGAGACCTGTCGAATTTCAATGTATTAGGTGGCCTTGGCAGTCTGTGAGTTTACGTCACTCGCACCGCTAGTAGCGATGTTGAATGGAATATGTGATTCTGCCGTTTGAAATGGTTGTTTGTTGGATGTGACTACATGTACACACTACTGTTTGTCTTGCTATTCAAAATTCCATTCTCCTTACGGACCTTCTCCATAGGCAGAGAGCAATATATTCGCTGGTTAGAAACCGAGATGCCTCAGGAAGTCGGAGACTTGTTGAGGCAGCCCCAAAGGTAGGAGGAAGGATTGGTTACCTCCAGCGAATGAAACGTTGCTCGAGATGTTGCGTTGAACGCGATAGCCAGGAAGTGTGCGTCGCCCCATAAAGTTGAGTAGCGAAGCAGTTTGGCGCGCACGGACCGGTTGAAAATGAAGTCGCAGTCCCGTACGCGAGATCAGACATCGGCAGAAACGGAAATTTCAACTTTGTCAATTGATTTCCCTTTGGCAAGCTCACGATGAAGTCTTCGACCGCACAGCAGAGCCCGTATATCGTATTGCTGCAACTGGAACACTCGCATTGACCGCAATATGTACCGGCCGCCACGTAATCTCTCGCGAGTAACGGAGTTCGAGCTGAATACGGCAGCGGCAGTGTTCGTGCAGTTCACCGCTCGTTGTCGTGCTCGTTGCTCGTGACAAAAGCTGCTCGTTCAGCTCACCGATTGCGAACTCCCTCGTTCGTAAACTTGCCGTTCAAGAGCTCAATATAAGCTACGTGGTGATCAGGTACCGGCCAGCGCGGAAGCAATTTCAAAGCCTCCTCGCCTTCGTCACGGCCATCCCAGTGAACACACGAGAGGATACGTGGCAGGGCCGCAAGGATATCAATAAATTCATCGCAGTGCATCCATAGCTGCTCCTTACAGCTGAACCGGTACAGCGGATCCAGCAAGATCAGCTTGCGCAGCTCGTTCAGCTCTGGCTCGCGCTGAGATGAGCTGTGTCCTCTACTGCGGGAAGTCGAATCGCGGTGATCTTGAGTGATACTCTCTAAAATGTGTTTGCTATCAAGTTGCTCGATTCAGCAACAGGGGTCGCCGTGGCCGAATCCTCGAAGCTTTCGTTGTTGCTACCGAAATCAGTAATGCTAGAGTCGCCTTTCGCAACGGTTTGGATTGCAAGCATCAATTCCTCGCGGTCTTGCTTTTTTTCTGCCGAAATAATGTAATCACGAGACGATCCCATCGGTCGAACTGTGAAGCATTAAAGCTGACGAAGCTTGCGTGTGCCCTAATTCACAGGGCAAGTCTTACATTTCTGGTCCATGTCATCTGCAGTCATCACGGAGCAGTTACGCAGAGCAATCAGCTTCGGGAAGCGGTCTCGTCGTCGGTGTAACTACGAGTACAAGTGCTTTTGTCCACAACAAACTCGCTGGCGTCGTCGCTGGTCTACAGCAATCCAGCGACGGCGCCACCGAGTCAAAGACGAAAGGTTGTCCACGTTTGGAGCTATCCCTCCTTGCGTAGCATCACCGATCGACTCCTCGTAATGATACTGCGACGGTGAGAGCGATCATACACTGAAGAACCATCGTCGTCGTACCAGTCAAACTTGATCGGTCCAACAAACTTGGAGAATTCAACTCAACCTGAATCATGGGCTCGTTGGGTAGTATCACATGAGGGACAGGGCCATGGACGCATGAGTGCAAGTTGTTGTGCATGTGCACATATTGCTGAACCCTGCGTAAGCGCATCATCCACATCGAACGTGTTGACACCAGTCACCAGCGTATTTCCTCGGTAGCATCCATTTTCGAAGCCGAACTACCATCTGCCTTCTTCACACCCAAAATCGTAAGCTCAACACGCATCATACAGGCTACGGTGCAAATGTCAATGGCGAACTTGTGCCGCACAGGATATTCCCACTCAGCGCAGGGAAAGTCATTCCGCGGGGCTTTCAGTCGCATGTCAGTCGTAGCAATGACAGCGCTGTCGAGCAGCTGACCACCATCGTACAACTCAACCCGGACAATCACACTCGAGTTGGTCAACGGTGGCTCACGATGGCTTCTTCACTCGACCTCTTTCTAACGCACGTCGTGCGGTCGTGCGAGGAATGGCCACTACCCGATGAATTCGGATAGCAAATGATTGCTGAATAATGCCACTGGGCAACGATGGGTCACTTAGCGCCCGCTCACCGTCAAACATATCAGCAAACTGGTAGACAATGTTGTTCATCGATCCATCACCGACGGGGAGGTCTCTCAGGCTCACCAATTGCCGTTTCTTGGATCACGGTCAAACGAGTCGTCCTCTTGGTCAGCAGACACTCACGAACGTGCGCATGCTCGTTCAGTAAACCGAATCTATCGATCATGTAGTCACGATATCCAGTGATCTTCCGTCGGTACTCGGCTGGGTTGTATGGTCTCAACGGCGCTGCATCCAGAGCCTATTCGTAGCAATGAAAGATGTGCTCCGCAATCTGTCCAACCGTATCGCCGGTCGTGACAACCTTTCAGATATCCCCGTGGTGGCCTAAGCGATCACTTCCTGTAGCTGGAACACCCGCTTGTACGTGACGTGAACTGCGCTAAACTTGACCAGCCGGGCTCCGAGTGCGCGCCAATCGGCTAACCGAACTCCGTGAACGGCTCCGTCATGGGCTGCAACGACGACACTCTGTCCAAGTCGAGCTCCGGCGTCGTCTTCTCGTCACTACTCAGCGGGATGCCGTTCTTCTGGGACTTGTTCTTGTAGTAGGCGAGCACGCTGCCATTGAGCTCCATGTACCGCTTCTTGAGGGCCCTCTTCTGCTCTCCTTTCTGTCGGAGACATCCCCCCACGTGGTTGCGACTACAGCAACTTGCGCCCATTCCATCAATGCGCACTGGTACGGAATTTAGCAGACCCTAAATTGCGCAGACCAGTTTTCTTGCGCGTGTTATTTTCGGTCCTAATTTCGGGTCGCCCTTGTGGAGCTATTCGTTAGCGGAGACAACAATGGACGAGGGCAGCAGCACCGAGAGCGAGGGCTACGAGACCGACCCAGGCCAGTCCGCACCCGTCAATTCGTGTCCTCGAGTCGTTCAGCCCGCCCCTCCAACTTTCAATATCCTAGATCTTCACCCTGCCGTGCTCACTTCCCCGCCAGTCCCTATTGCTGCCACCGCCAAGGACACTGCTGCCACGTTCGTCATCTCGCGGCGCCACATCCCAACGCCTCGTAGCGCGCTCGCCAGTGCGGGGAACGAATCTACCAGAAGTTCCACCGATGGCATTTCAAGGCCACCACCTCCCGGTATTCCCGTGCGTCTCTGTCGACACTCCCTCAAGCCACCGACGGTAACAGGGCGAGGCACGCGGCAGGTCGAACGGTTGAGCTGCACGTGCTGCAAGCGGAAGGACCTGGACGTCGCCAACTTCTCGAAGAAGCAGCGCAAAGAGGCCAAGGCGGCGACGAGGAAGTGCCGCGATTGCACCTACGAGTGCCCGCTCACACGTGACGAAAGGCGGCAGCAGCGAGAGCGACGGAGACTCGAGGAGAGAAACGTCGGCGCGGCACCGCAGCGGGTGACAGCAGCGCAGATAACGCGAATCCCGTGGCAAAAGAGGCTGCAGCAGATTCGAAAGGGGGCTTATAATCCGGCATCCAACGACGTACAGCGCCGACCACGGCCAGAACTGGAAAACAAGCGAGAGGAACTTCATCCCGCAGTTCAGCAGCGCGCATCGGAACGCCGAGAGCAGCTGACGCCGGCCCAGAAGAAGCAGGCGAAGCGACAGAAATGCATGGAGGAGATGGACGAGCTCAACCGGAACCCGCCGCCACCAAGAACGCCGCGTACTCCGCGGGCTGCAGCACAGAAAGCGCAAGACGAGTGGCGGAACGACCTTCAAAGGAGGGGAAACGGATTCAATCATGGTTTACAGCATCAGCGATTAGATGAGCGAGAAAGTTCACGCAAACGGATGCTTGAAGCCGCCGTTCGTGTGGGGAGGGCGAGCGAGCACTCGAAGAGGCCTCATCGAAGCTCGTATCGTTAGTTAATCCAGCCAAAGCGCTACCGAACACGCTCTGAATGACGATCAGCTGCTCCTCTTGGCGCTTGTGATCGAGTTGATCCGCTGAATCGCAGCCGTCACACGTGAGTAGACAGTAGGCGATCCCGCGTCATCGCAGCCGTAGCCCCAGTTGACGAGACCGAGCAGAATGTCATCCGCGTCTCCCGGGTCCTTCTCCTTGATCAGCGGGCCACCCGTGTCGGTCATGCTTGCGTCTTTGTTAGCGACATCACCAGAGCACAACGACCTGTCGTCGATAGCGTACACTTGCGCGCAGTCTTCGTTTCTCCACACCTCAATGCTGACACCTTGCAGCTCGTACGAGGTGGTGCCGTTCGGGAAGCTGTTGTCGCCCAGCCCATGGCCTTCGGCCACATCCCCGGGATAATGTCCAAGTCGTCGGTCTTGGAAGCTTGATAGGCACGAACTTGCTGGGCTTCTCCAGAGTCAGCAGAGCAAAGTATTAGGCGCCGCTGGACATGTTCAATTCCGTGTGGTTCTGGACCGACACGACCTTGATCTGCTCGTGCCGTTGATGTAGTGCGTGTCCACCGACACGAAGTTCGGCGTCTGGTGGGCGTTTTGGTGAGCACATGCGTGGGGGAAACCAGAGAGCCACCGCAGAAGCTGTCACCGTCAACGGTAGAAAGGATCACGGCGGTGTACGTCTTCATGCCGCTCGGTGTGGTCAGCGTTGGAAGTGACAGTTCCGATGGCCAACGAGGCAGCAGCAATTATGGGGAAACCCTTCGTGGTTGCTTGGCTCGGCGGAGATTGGAATGCGGTGAGCAGTAGACAGCAAAATCCACAACACCGTGTCCGTGAAGTTAGCAAAACGTTCGATCGGATAACGTTGTATGAGGCTCACACGAACCAAAAGGCTATGGAACTACCTGCGCTTGGTGGGTTCGCAGGATGGAAAGGATGCTTCTGTTCTTGAACAGTTCTTCAGATGGATGTTAAGTCTTGTGGATCCTCGCCACTTTATAGAATTCGCTATCAACTTCGCCTTCACGGAGATCGGACGTAAAAGTCAGATGCAGCCTTACAACCAGACATGAAGATCGGGTTTTATGGTTTTGTACATGTTGAAGTATCATCACTTCCGTTGACGAATGTGTTCGCCAGCAAACAAGACGAAGCACGCAGTCACTTGGTCCGGTCTTGGTTGTTTGGGAGATTCTCCACTACAGATCAAATGAATGTTGCAAGAAGACGTGGGGTGTCTTGACCCTAGGCAAGCTGCATGGATGTTCACGTCACCGTTTGTTATAAGCCAGCCCCTTCAATGCTTTTATCGCTGTTCGAACAATTTACTTGAGGAAGAAAAATAGGTTGATTAGTTACATGTAGTTTGAATACTCAAGGCTATCGACTTCTGGACGATACGCCTTGCTTGAGAGTAATTGTACCTCAATGGCAAGCGACAAACGAGTTCGCTTTGTAAGAAAGCGGAAGGCATCGCTACGTTGAACGCAACTAGGATAATTAGGGGCCCACTCACTGTTCTCAACTGTTTCTGCTTCCGGTCGATAAATCAAAATCAAGACCACGACGGCTACTTAATGTCAACACAGGCAAATACAGCAGCTAATATTGGCACAAATGTTGACCGACTCCAGGTGTGGTTGGCCTACCAAGCAATTCAAGCTACCCTCTGGGTTAGGCCGCATGAAAAATTCTATCGTCGTACCTTGGTCTTACAGTTTCTATCTAATGCATGGCTGGAACAGTAGAAGCGTAGTCACAAGGTTTGCACTGTGCGCTACAGGGGGTATAAACAATAACGCATTGAGGTACCAGTAAAGCAGTTCGACGAATGAATTGGGTCAGCTAGTGTTTCGTCGAAACTTTAGGTTTCTTCAAACATCAAGTCGCACAGATAATTAGATGCGGCAATGCAGTCGATTGATACGTCGGCAGTGGCTTTGAAGGCCCCAGCAAACAAACCTACGTGACTTGAACTTCTTTGAAGTACAACAGGCACAAGATAGACTAATAATATTAGTCTAGCTTGTGCGTATATACGCCCCCCCCCCACACACAATTATCAACCGCTTGTCCGAGGTTTCTCATGGTAGCACGTCGCTTCACTTAAGCTACTGAAGCTGCTAGTTGTGATCGACGATCCATTCCCCGCCGTAACCTTTTCCGCGTCTTGTGGTGGTGTCGATACGACGGTTTTGGTGTGTGCCTAGCTAGCGCATTTGTTCGCTAAAAAAACAGTAGTTTAGCTTGGTTGTGCAAATAGCCCGTGTTGAGGTGTACTTTACAATGGCATCACTCAGTGTACAGTATGTCCCAATTTTTACGGGTACAACTTCAAGTACGTAGTATAATGCTGCGAATTAGATGACTTTGCTTTGAAAACATGATACTTCGAAGTACTGTACGTGATAGCTTCGGGGTGGCATAAGAAAAATGGCTTACTTTTCATTCGGGTTCGATTCTTTGATTTGAACAAATGAAACTGCATGTGTCAGGCTTGTGAATCAATTGAAGACCTCAAACGAGTCGAAGTGTCGAATGAAACTTGACGGTTGTAACCCCAGTGGTTCATCGTTGCTTTTTTTTTTTTGGGGGGGGGGGGGGGCACCAAGCAATTAGGTATTGGAATTCGGGAAGCGAATGTGATGTCTTTCAGCTAGCTACGGGCAACCGTTGTCTCTTCTAGGCAAGACAAGTTCCGTTGATGATGGAATCAATCCACGGTCGAGCATGTGAAATGCGCGCGTATACACCAGGAGCACCCTTAGTACCACAAGGCGATGGACCCCAGCTCGACAGACCGATCAAGACGTCCTGCAAGTCCGTTTCGAGGACAAGCGGGCCGCCCGAGTCCCGTTCACACGAGTCTTTGTTTGCATCACCGCCGGCACAAACCATCGAGCTGTCCGTGCCCATTGTCGTGTTGCAGTTTTCATCGTCCCACAGAGGGAGATCCACGCCTCGCAGCTCGTAGGAGACCGTGCCGTTGTCCGAAGTGTAGCCCCACCCGAGCATAGTTGCAGATTTACCCGGAGCAAAGTCCGAGTCATCAGCCGCTGCAAGTTTGACAGGCGTGAAGGAGCTGGGTTTGGCGAGCTCCAGAATCGCGTAGTCGTTCGGGAAGAGTCCGGACTCGTAGTCAGGATTGTTCATGATGGACACGACCTTGATCTGTTCACCGTCGGTTGATCCATTGATGAAATGAGAGCCCACAGACACCCAGCGAATATCGTAGTTGCTGCTGCAGTGTGACGCGGTAATCACATGGGTCGGCGAGATGAGAGTGCCACCGCAGACGTTGTTGCCGCTAGCAGTTCTGCGAATGCCAGTCGTGTACGTCTTGGTACCCGTCGGGACGGTCTCTCCGCCTAGGACTAACTTGCGCTCGATGGCATGCGTTGGGGACACGAAAGCCAGCAGGAAGCATGCACCAGCAATAGCTAAGGGGGTCTTCATCGCAGTATTGAAGCAGAACGAGGTGAGGGGCGGACGGCAACAAGCGGAATGGTTGAAATCTGACTGGGAGCTCCGCAGAGCCATCGAAGACACGTGTTACACATCCGGAATCGCACATGTTTTCGATGTCGTACGTTTGGTGGTCGAGCAGGAATTGCTAAGTTCTTCACGACATCGCCGATGGTGTATTTCACGCCGTCCGTGATGCCTCTCCACCGTGACAGCAGCTATTGACTCCGGCATTGAGCTTGCATTTATTTTTATTATTATTTTACGTCCATCGAACAACGCTAAAATGTCGGGGGCTGCACGCTTTCCAACCACAATTTCACATGAAATAACAGTGTGCGATTACGGGGTTGGCGGCAGGGGTTCCGAAATAATAATACTACGGAGAATATATTATAATATTTTCAAACAATTATTTATTCAGTTTGAGCAACATCAAATAATTTATAATTTATTTCCAAAAATATCTTCATTAACTCAAATTTCGGGAAACCAAGACTCAATATATTATGTCTCGAGCTGTTTAACTGTGCGGAACGCTTTTTCTCGCACCCGAAGCATCTATTATGCCATTCTGTCGCTCGCGTACCCTCCAGGACTCGGAATAGTTGCATGCCCAGCTAATTGCTCAATCGAATGTGTGTGGCAACTGCTACAGTATTGTGCTTCAACTATTGAATAATTGATTGTCTGGTGCTGCTGATGTCAATGCAGTTATCTATTTTACTATACCTGTGCAATTGCATTGCAGTCGTATTATCGGAAGCCCAGGGTGCCACCATAAGCAACAAGTGTTTACGCACCTACCTAGTGTGTTCCGTGTGCACGAAAGTGCGCACGAGTCTACTGTAACTCTGACCATCGTTATACATCGCGTGCCCCCAACTGGGGGGGGGGGGTAATGTGGCCTTCTATTTGGTCTTTATGTTTTTGTTTCGATAGAAGCCTGATATGTAGTTAGACGCGAGACTATGTCACTCGTCTTCCGATGGGTGCTTGCAATACTCTCAGAGTCTTGAGGCATCGTGTGTCTGAGATAGTCGTGGATGGCACTGTGACCATACCGGTATCTATTTCCGTCATTGTGCCGCTTTAAAGCTGCCACGACTTTACTGTACCTAGATTTTGATAGCACTGTTTAGCTATAATCGAAAAAAAAACCTACGGT
Organism: Phytophthora pseudosyringae; assembly: GCA_019155715.1. NCBI lineage: Eukaryota > Oomycota > Peronosporomycetes > Peronosporales > Peronosporaceae > Phytophthora > Phytophthora pseudosyringae. Next base: position 67,726 of record JAGDFM010000168.1, on the reverse strand, counting down.
GCTAATGAAGTCAATGCTGTGCGACGGTCCTTCAATTCCCACTTGAGAACAAATAAATCCGACTCGACAGTGGCCGTCTTGGCGAAGACAGTTGCGAAACCACAGCAAAAATGAGGAGATGCGAACATATTATGTGACTCTGCTGCCGTCTGGAGTGTGTCCCCACCAGTCATTGAAGCTTGTTTCGTAGTTTTCTTTGTCAATTGCTGTCTTGGCCGACTCACTCAGCAAATTTTTGCTTGGCATAATTATTGATGCTCACATTCTATTGCTTCAATTTGAGCGTGATTCCAAAGTAGAATTGTTCCGGCACTTTGCAAAACTAAATGGCAATGCTTTGTGCCAGATTATAGGTTTCCGAATTTGGCAGACCCTTCAGTATCGGAAAACAGAGGACATAAAGTAAGAGCAAGCTCAAGCCGAGCGTCTCCAGTAAACCTCCCTCGTGCAAGACACTGCCCAAACACGCTTCTACGGGTTGGTCAATGCCGTGGTCAACGTGACTTTTGCCAATATCCAGGCCAAATGTATTCTGTTTTGACAGCAAAAGGCAGTGATCGAGCTTATAGTTGCAGTCTTTTATCCGTTCAACATGACATGGATGCTACTTTCAGCCTCGGGGAAGTACTGGTTCAAGGAGCAACACCTCATTCATTTTATGAAAGAATAGGGGAGTTTCGTGAAGTATCACCCTGATAACCTGCAACCCGTCGAAAAGCAATCGGCAGCTTGGAACATTTGTGGTGCATGTCATTGAGGGGATGGTGCAATCTGAAAGAGGCAGCCACAATGAAGCAGCTCAACGCCGTCGGAAGTAGTTTCTGATACAGAATGATATTTTGGGCATCTGGCGATGCATGCATGTACCAAGTTCTGGCAAACCCGGGTTTTGCTTGCATGACAAAGCAACTATTCGAGGTGAGTCAACAACCCTCTTTTCCAAAAGTGGGTGCTACTACCGAGCTTTTCTCCAACTCAGAGTGGATACATTGATCAAGTCACGAGACCTGCTTCTGTCGTTCGGGGTCTCACCAAGATACGGTTATACTTTCCACGCCTAAGGAGCTCACTTCCGCATGGCGTCGTCTTCCTCGATGCCGTGGCTCAGCAGCCGCGAGGAGTTCAGCCACAGCCAGAGCAGCAGGAGCAGCAGCAACAGCAGCATGGCGGACGGCGCGCTGCTGGGCGAGCGGCAGCCGCTGCTCAGTCCGGGGAGTCCCGGCGCGCGCACGGCCGCCGCGTTGTCCCCGAGCACCGGCCGCGCGTCCGCCTTGACGCGCCGCAACTTCCACGAGGGGGGGGCCAACCGCCGCCAGTGCACCGACGTGTTCTTCCTCGGGTGTCTCGCCACCTACTGGATCGGGATGGTGGCGCTAGCCATCGCCGCCTTCTCGCACGAGAGCAGCGCGAGCTTCGCGCAGGAGATCAAGAGCGGCGTGGACTTCCAGGGCCAGTCGTGCGGCCAGCACCGGTTCGTGTACTTCCCGGACGTCGCGGCCAATCCGGACTTTGGCTTCTGCGTGGAGGAGTGTCCGCGCAGAGACGGAGAGGTCCTGACGGTGCAGTTGCCATTGGAGTCGGGCAAGAGAGTGAACGGCTCGCATGCGCTGCAGGACGTGCAGTTCACGTCGTATGCGACGCATCGATGGGCGTATGTGTGTGCACCGGCTGAAGGTGGGGTTTGGCTATTGAAATGGGTGGGGGGGGGTCGATAGACTGATGACGCTTTTGGTTATGGTGGTGCAGTCAAGTCGGAGCAGGTTATGATCCTACAGTTGCAAGACACGCTCGGACGCTTTGTTGGAGCACTGGGAAATGTACGGGTGATTGGAGTTGGTGTTTGTTTGTGTGCTGGGGGGGGTTGAGGAGGCTGATGCGCTTGGATGCAGTGCTGGCAGGTGCTGATGATTGCGACTGGCGTCTCGTTGTCCACGGCGGGGCTGTATCTCGTGCTGCTACGGTATTGCGGCTGCATCAGCGTGTTATTGTCGACGGTGGCCATTGAATCCACGCTGGCATACAGCAGCTATCGCTTGCTGAAAGCGGCGTCGGACCCGCTTTCGTACGCGAACGACCCGGTCATGCTGAGCTCTCTCCAGATCAGTGCCGTCGTCATGTGCTGCGCGGCGATTCTGTTCTTCCTGTTTGCGGTGGTGAATATGTCGCGACTACTGCTTGCTGGTGCGTTTATTTCGCATGCAGCACGCGCGATGTCCCAGCTGAAGCGGCTACTCGTGCTGCCGTTCATCTCCTACGCGCTGCTAATGTTGCTGTTTGGCTGGGGCATTCTCGTTACAGTCTGCATTTTCGGAGCTGGAGAGACCTCTACTCGCATCGCGACCATCTCCGCCACTTCGCCGTCATCTATCCGTGTTGTTACTGAGTCGTTCCAAGTGAGCACGAAATTGCGGTGGCTCTTTATCTACCACATGTGGGGCATGTACTGGTCGGTGAACTTCGTCCTGTCGATTGGAGAGATGATCACGGCCTCTGCGATGTCGCAGTGGTATTTCTCGCCGGAGAATAGGGTCACGGGTCTGAAGGACTTCGAAGAGGCAGACCCAGTGTCCTATTCAGCGTACAATACTATCAAGTACCATCTCGGAACGCTAGCACTCAGCTCGGGATCCGTAGCGCCGGTGGAGCACATCCGCTCGTTTTTCTTGTACCTCGAAAACAAGAACGAGTTCGACGCTAACACGTTCACAGAAGTGGCGGCCAAGTGCTGTTGTGTAAGTTTCTGTACTGTGCTTTTACGAAAGTGAGTGTAGTAGTCTGACGGGCTGCTGTCTTGTTCTGCTATGACCAGTGCTGTATCTGGTGCTTCAAGCACTGTCTCAAGTACATCTGCAAGGAAGCCGTCTACGTCACTGCCATCCAAGGCACCGACTTTTACACATCCGGAAAGGTACTGGTACATGTACTGCTTGACTGTTCTTGAGTGCAGCGAGATCGCAGCTCTGACAAATTTGGCTATTTTTTTCTCTTTGAACACAGTTGGCGTACACGCTGATTTCCTCCAACTTGCTTCGGGTCGGAGCGCTGAGTCGGATCGGTCATGCGTCAGTGCTCCTCGGCAAGCTGATCGTATGCACCACGACAGGCCTCGTCTCGTGGTTTCTCCTCGAAGATGTAGGTGGACACGCTTTGCGGCCGCTTTTTTAGGATCTCTGATCTCACGATGCGAATTTTTTTCTGCTTTTCGGAAACCAGGTCCCTTCGCCTGTGCTACCGCTTGTCGTCGTCATGCTCTTCTCCTACAGCGTAGCGCACGCCTTTATGACGGTGCGCCCTTGCTTGGTGACGATTGGTGAGGACTGGGGATCACTCAATTGCTGACGAACACTTTTGTCAGATTTACGAGACGTCGATCAACATGCTGCTCATGTGCTTCACGCTGGACGAAAACCTGCACGGCGGCCGCGGCAACTCGGCCCACGCCTCGGCGCCGCTGATCCGGTCGGTGAACGACCACTTGCGGCCCAAGTGGCAAACCATTTTGTAGCTGTAGCCGCCAGATTTTATCGCGGATAGGCTCTAGGCCCCGTAGCTCTCGCGTCCGCTCGCCCTTTTGATCGCTTATATATCGCCGCTCGCGGCCGTACCATGGACAACTTGTTGCCCTTTCGGGCCAGTTTTTCGCGTCATCTACCTGTATCCATTTCGGTAGTTGCGCCTTCAAACGAGACATGGCTACACTCTACTTCACCGAGACGATCATGGCACTCACGGCTACAATGGCCAGCGTCCGAGCCTTGGAGCCACGAGAATGCTCCTAGCCGGCACCTCCGCACCAGCCAAGTTCCAGCAGCGTCAGGCAAGCGGGCGAGCAATCCCGGCAATCTGCCCCACGCGAAGCAGTTGCCTCGCCTGTTGCAGTTGCCTCCCTTCCGCTTGCACAGCTGCTGCTACTGTAATGGCGGTGGCGATGAGCATTTTCATCGCCGTCCTCTTCCAGCGTCGTGCTGGAAGCATGTATCCCATGGAACCCATGGGACAATGCGTCAGCGCCGAGGCGCGGAGTCCACGGTCTCTGCGCAAGGAGAGAGCCTCTCCTTGCATGTATCCTACGCCGCAAATCGTCGTCTCCAGCGAAGAGCTCCGTTGGCAGGATCCCTCCTCTCTCCCCCAATACCCTTCCATACTTAGTATATATACCGACCACAGAAAAGAGTCTGTTGACAGGGGTCCAGTAGGCGACCACTCGATTAAGAACCTCCAGCATCCGATAAGCACACGTTTTCACTGCCACGAAACGACACTCGTTACCCAGCTCGAAACGATCCTCGCGCAGAGCAAAAGCATCGGCAACGTACAGTGTCCGCCTCACGCGCCGTGTTACTTCGCTCTCGAAATCGGCTTCGACAGCACAATAGCTAGTGTCCTTATCTGACCACAAAGTGTCGCATCAGTGGTGTTTTCGCTCAATCAGTGCATCAGATACAAACACCAAGCTTCCTCGCTCACCGACCTACTGATCTCCGTTACGAGATCAGCGTACACCACACCATCTCACGTCACACATCCGTCCTTCGCCCACACGTTCTCTATCTGCGCCGGCGAGCGTTTCGAGGCCGCGGATACATCGCCACCTCGGCGCTCAGTACACGCGCTTCACGACGCGTTTCCTGATATCTCCTGCCGCCGACCTTCCCATTGGGATCGTGGAGCCGCATCCGTTACGACTGCAGACAGACAACACCTGCAGCTGCAGCCTTCCCCTCCTGCCTGGTACAGGATCGTTCCTCTTCCAGCGCAGCTCGGCACTGATTTCTAGGCGCGACGACACCATGCAGGCCGCGGCAGAGTCGTCGTCGCCCAAGCGCTCGCGGTCCGAGCAGCAGCTCGACGCAACGGAGACAGCAACGACCGGCAGCTTGACGCACTCCAAGTCGGAGTCGGCTTTGCAGGCGACGCAGCAATTGCCGGACGAGGACGAGGAGCTGGACGCCACCGACACGTCACGAGACGAAGACACCGACGCTCAAGCGGAAGCAGACTCAGACTCGGTGCAGTTGCAGCCGGCGGACCAGCTTCAGGAGGAGCCGCCGCGTGCCGCGTCGTGCTCGTCGCTGTCCACGTCCACGTCGGGTGCGAACTCGTCTGCGGCGTCGCTGCACCGACGCGCGTCGGTGCATGCTCGCGTCAACAACCCGCTGCGTGGAGACACCAACCTCAAGATCTTCCTGCCGAGCGACAGCCTGGCGCTCAAGGCCATTCTGTCCCCGCAGAACGCGTCCGCGGGGGCGAGAGCGGGCGAACTGGAGGCCAGCAGGACGGCGGAGGCCGGCAGCTCGTCCAACCTGATCGACAAGCTGCTGTTCCGCAACGGCGAACGGGCCCCCGCGACGCCCAAAAAGTCCATGGGCAGCCTCGCGGAGGACGACCTCGAGGCCATGAACGTCGTGGTCATGAACACCAACCTGCCGCCCCCGCCGTTCGCCAACATGTACGCGTGCGAGTCGTGTCGCGAGGACATCGGCTCGCTGCTGTCCAAGGGGCGACACCACTGCCGCAACTGCGGCGGCTCGTTCTGCGCCGACTGCACGACCAAGTCGATCGTCGTGCCGTACCACGCCTATGTAGCACGGGGGGAGCTGCGCGTGTGCGACGGCTGCTACCACCGGATCCGGAACTTCCAGAAGCAGGTCAAGAGCTCCAGCGTCACGTGGAGCGGACTCCAGCCGCCGGCGAGTGAGGCCATCGTGCGTGATTTCGAGCTGTGCGAGGACGAGGCCCCGGTTTCCATTTTCAACTGCGCGCTGTTCCTGGAGACGGCGCCATTCTACGGCCATCTCGTGCTCACGCGCAAGCGCCTGTGCTTCCTGAGCTACGCCGACTCCAAAAGACGCAAAGTGGCGTACTCGCAGATCCTGTCCCTGCTCAAGCCGCAGTTCTACTACATCAATGGGCTGCAGGTCAAGACGAAGCGGAAGGAGACGTTCTTCCTGGCTGAGTTCAACGGGCTTCGTGATACGTGCTTCCTACGGCTAGACCAGCTCATCCGGGCGTACCAGGAGGCGAGCAAGCTCACGGGCCCAGGACCTGGCAAGTCGCCCAGCTCCAAGGAGCTTCGGAGGCAGGCACTTGACCGCAGACGCTCGTACAAGTTGATCTCGGAGCACATCGTGTCTTCAGTGGGCGGCACCGGATGCTCAGCCAACCCGCCGTTATCGTCGTCGTCTGCTATTTCAACCGTCGGCTTCATTGATGTCGATGAAGATGAGGACGCCAATGCCGAAGTGCCTCTCAGCGACATTGTCGAGGAAGGTGGCCACACAGATGACGGCAAGTCGACAGCAAGCGACGAAGACCCTTTTGAGCCGTTGTCACCGGATCCGCTCCTTGAGAAGATGACAGTCCTTTTGGATTGCGATATGCGCGCTGACGTGAAACGAGTCTTCGATCTCCTATGGAACGATGGTCCTGGCCAGGAATTCTCGCACGCGAACATGGAGAAGGCACGTGACATCGACATCGACATCGAGTCCTGGAAAGCTATCGACAAGAACGATGCCGCGAAGGCCGCAGAGATCCGAAAGGGCTTCGAGATTTCCAAGGAGGACGACTACACACTGTATCGCACTGTGCGGTCTCAACACCCGCCGAAGACTTCGTTCCCCGGTCTACCACCGTACGCTGGGTGCACAAGGACACAACGATTCCGCCTAGACAAGAGCTCGAACGGCGGGGAAAAGTGGGATCGCTTCGTCATCACAGAACTGAACCGCATGAGCAAGATCCCGTTCAGCGACTACTTCGAGGTGGAGATGCGCTACGTGTTCTCCCGTGACGGCAACAACTACTGCCACGTCCAAGTCGGTCTCGTGGTGAATTTCCTGAAGGCAACGTGGTTCAAGTCCCAGATTAATTCCTCCACCCGATCCGAATCCAAGGAGGCGCTGGAGTCTTGGACGAAGCAGGCGATCGAGTTCCTGGAGTCCCAGCGGAATCGAGTCGTCCCGCTCTCCCCAACGCTCAGGGCATTGTCTGCTGCTGGCAGCTTCAGCGAGCTCGAATCCGAGGCAGGCAGCAGCATTCATCCGGTCCTTAAGCGTGCAGCCTCGGGTGCGCGTCCTACCCTCAAAAACACAGAAGCTCCAGCATTTGTTACTGCCACGACGGAATCTGCTGGCTCGAGTATCGTGGACCTCATTCAGTCGCCGCGGTCACTCGTACAGTGGCTCCTGCTGGGTTTGCTGCTTTACGGTCTCTTGTTGTTCCGCGGACACCAGACACAGATGCAGCAGCTCACTATCGCGACTACAAAACTACTAGAGCACCTCCAAGAGCAGCAGAGAATGATGCAGGCACAAGCTGTGAGAATGCAACAAAGCTGCGAGGGCCCCTCTGTAGAAGCTGCCATGGAGACACTGCAGCGGTTCGTGGACGCCTCGACAAACTAGTTCACGCTCGACACGTTTTAGATTGACATTATTAAGCCGAATGAATTTCGAGCAGTATTTTACGTAGACAAGCTCATCGTGAACACCCTGTCTTTTAGTGGTACATCGCACTGCTGGTAAAGAAAAGCACCACGAACGAGAAATATGGTACGTTGCTAAAGGGTTAATAGACCAACAGTAGCGTGTGCATGTAGTCACATCCAACAATGAGCCATTTCAAACGGCAGAATCACATATTCCATTGAATATCCCTTCTAGCGGAGCGAGTGACGTAGCTTTTCCGTACCGATGTTCTCTGGATATTTATACGGTGCAAATGTTGACTTAACATGTAAGCACGCACCTCCGGGAAATGTACACGCCGGCGATAAGTTTACAAAACGTGACAGGGAATAAAAAGTAATGGAATAATCCGGAATATGCTCATGTATGTGCTTCTGAATATGCTTTCACGTTAGATCGTTTTCTAATCTATTGCTTCTTCTTCTTCTTTAGGAGCTGACGAACGAGATCGTGCAATTGCAGGCCGGCCGGCCGTGGTACACTTTCCGTGATGCTGACGTCATGTTTTGTGTGTGGGATACTTGGCTGTTTGGGCCGGCACCGTAGTCTCAAATCACTTTTCAAGTTGGGGCAGTCCGCTTGCAGGGGATATTGGCCGCATGGCCGATCCAGGCTGGTGAAGTTACCGCTTAAAGTTTAGGAAGGCACGCTACGCTACTGGTACATGCACAACCCAGAATAATTGTACGCCTCCGGCTGCACATGACAATTCATCTCGATAATTTATTGGTACACTTCTAAACAGATAAAAAAGCAAACCAGAAACATCAGCGAATTTGCAGATGCTGTCCAGAAAGAAATCCCCTTCCACCGGATCGATGTTGGTCGTCCCGGAGACCCCACACACTGCAGTATCCGGGTAAACAAGAGTGGGGGGCAACGGCTCCGCTGTCGCCTGGGCAGAAACGGAAGTTTCGGCCTTCTCACGAAAGTAGCAGCGTTGGTTGTAGTGGTGGTATGCTCCTCCACCGCTGCCACCCGCGCCTTTGCTGCTCCAAGTGCAGCCTCATACGCCTGTTTTTTATATAAACTTTTATATAAAAATTAGCAAGAGTTGGTAAGTTTCTGCGCGTATTATCGAATTAAACCACATGCTCCACCGCTTGTGTAGACTCCCGTCAATTCCTTTGAATTTTCATGGCAATGAAGTAAGGCAGATTAAGCGCCGCCGTCGCCTTCTTTATGTCTTCACTAGCATTGGTGATCCCCACTGGCATGTACTCAGTAAGTAACTACCTACAAGTCCGTAGCCTTCGTTAACGAGAACCCTGCGCATCAGTCCGAGTTTCTCAATGTTTTGCTTGTTGAGGTTCTCTCAGAGTTTATCGTCAGCAGGGGTATTCTCGAAATTCTTGATTGTGAACGTCTTGCTGATCTGGAATTAAGCAAAAAAAAGTTGCTCGAGCCAAGTCTAGAACTTTGTCCGTGGCAAAATCTTGGTAACATCAGGCTTCTTGTAAAAAAAAATAGACGATTTAATGAATTATCCTCCTCATTATTCCGAGTTGCAACCGTTCGAAACCACACTGAACTGGTCAGATTTCCCAGCGTTAGCACACCGCTTAGAGCCTAGAGCGAAAACGACAGGAATCAGTATCACGTTTTATGACTATTGCGATTGAGAGCTTGGAGTTCGCCAAGCAGAATTTAATGGTATTTGCTCAAAACTGTTGGCTGGTCATTCTCATTCCACCTTGGGCTCCACCTTCGGCTGCTCCAACTTCACCTCCGCTTTCACTTGAATCGCCCCAGTGGGTGTATCAGTCTGCGGCTGTGCTTTCGCCCTCGATCGCGTCGGAATCACCCGTGCCGGAACAGCTTCAGCCGCAGGAGCTCGCGGGACGTACACCGACAGATCCACCGCAGGCCCCGTCTTCTTCTTCTTGGCTTGTCCACCAGCAGCATCCGCTTTGCGTTTCGAGCGCTGCTTCTCCTTTGTTTTCTTCGCCTTCTTCTTCCTGTCCTGATCGTACGTGGGGGTTTTCTTGATCGTCAGGTCCTGCATCAACTTCTTGAATGACGATGAGTTCTCACGCTTAAGCAGCGCGGACTGTCTCGCCGAGATCCTTCTCCTCCTTGGCGAGCTGCAGCTCATACTCCTCCCGTCTCTTGGTCCACTTCAGCTTACTCGCCTCGTCCCGTTTCCGCTGCAAAGCCCCCTTTGCCATTTTCAGCCGCCCCACTTTGTTCACGAACACGGCACTCGCTTGCTGCTTGCGCTTCTCCGACTTGGTGGAGCGTAAGCTTTGCGGAACTGGAGGTTTCGCCCTCGTGGGCTTCACAAGCGGAGCGGCACCTCGCACCGCGTTACCGGTGCACCCTTTGCACTAGCGGACATCCTTCCGGATCTCGCTCCGTTGCGTATTGGAGTAACTCGACGCGGGTAGCACCAGCAGACAACACTTGCAGTCCAGCAGACTCGTGGCCTCCAGAACTTTAGCCTGGGGGACGACGAGCAGTGGATACCCGCAGGCCGAACAGCACGGGGGCGTGTCATTCTCGGTAGGTTGTTGCTCCAGCAATTGTTCGGTCGTCTCCGCAAGCGGGTGCTCAGCTTTCACCTCATTAAGGAGCGCGTCATCGTTCGGTGTCACGTGGGACTCCACAACTTCAGCTTCCGACTTGACAACGACGGCGGGGGGGTCTGATGATGGTGCAACTTCAGTAGGAATGTCGACGTTTGGCTCGGACTTGACGTCGAATTGCTCGTACGTGAACTCGTCCTCGCTCTCCGTGGAGCTGAAGCGTTCATCGTGAGCGCTGATGGCTGGTCACGGGGGTGTCAGACAATAATGGCAGAGACTCAACTGGTGTCTACCACCTTAAAAGGAGTGATGGTCGTTGAAGTAGTTGTAAGAGTGATGGTTGATACAGCTCAAAGCGTTAGGTTTTCATAGAATTTGCGAGTGACAGCATCGAAAGTCGTCCGGGACGTACTCGTACCGCTGGATGAGCGCATACGGGTGTCGCCACGCGTACTCGAGCATCTTGGCGTTCTTTTTGGTGGCGTACGGGAGCAACACGCCCAGACTGGCGTTGTTGAGCTCGTCGAGCGAGGCGTCCCTGGCGACGTCAGCTGCCGCCGCGAAGGCGTCTCTGTGCCAGTCGCAGGACTTGGGCAGATACACGACGCGGGTCTTCTCGTCGTAGCGGAGGATGCGACCCACCACTTGACGAGTGGCTTCGTCTAGCTGCGCGTCGAGGTTCGTACGGCTGAAGATCAGCACGCGGTCCGAGCCAGCGGAAGCCGTGCAGTTGAGCGCGAAGTTGATGCGGAAGTCCGACGATCGGGTCGCTCGCAGGACGCAGAGCTCGATCTGGGCGAGGGGGAAGACGGATCCAACGGGATCGCTGTCCGTCACTCCGAGGCGGTAGCTCGCACCATTGAAGAAACGTCTGCGCTGCGACTTGGACTTGGGCTTCAGCCCTAACACGTTCGCGTGCACTACTATGAGGTGGTACAGATTCAGGAAGAATGCGAGGCGGTTGCCCTCGCTCCGTGTAAGAGGCGACAGATCCACGCGCTGGAGCCTCTGTACCGAGCCGTGGAAAGCGAGCAGGTCACTGGCAAAGTCGGAGTCAGCGCTGCCGTCACTGAAGATCGCCAGTTGGCTCTTGCTGCTGAGCTTCTGGGCTTGCTTCAGAGCACTCGAGACGAGATCCAGCGGCCGGGTCAGCACACAGCCCGTCGATACGTAGCAGGCACTGCGCTGCGATGTGTCGAGCGTTGTCAGGCTGCAGTCGTTCATCACAAAGTGCTTTCCGCCTAACGCGTTGGAGCTTACAGCCAACGCAGACCTCGGGACTCGTTTCGTCTTCTCAACGAACCGGGAGAGCAGCTCAAGCCAGGGACGTCGCGCTTCGGGCGACACGAACGCGACATGGTGGCGCTGAGTCACCATTTCGATGTGCAGCCAGTAAAGCGGCGCGGTGGTCCGCTCCGTGTTGCCTCTTGTGCACGTGCAGGAGCAGCGTCGGAAGGTGGGGGCAGCGGTTGAGACGCCAAGGACGTTGTCGAGCGGGACCGCGGTCTTGCTCGCGCTGCTGCTGGACAAGAGTCGCGAGAAGCGCAACGCTCGGCTGCCTTCGTCGAGCACGAGCCACTCGTGACGCCACTGCGTGCTGCTCACGACTCGCACGACGTGCACTGCACCCGGTTTTGCATCCGCAGATAGGAACGGCCACTCGCTTTCCACAGACCCCAACGACGACGCAGTTGTGATCATCTCCAGCAACGCTCTCTGGGCGGCGTAAAGCTGCTCCGGCTGAGGAGAGCTGCTGCAGCTTGCGTCTCTGCTTGTGTACTCGCTCTTGTCGTCTGCGACCACTTCAGCGAGAGGCGTCGCCAGCAATTGGATGTAGTAGTCCAAAAACGCCCGCTCGCCTTCGATCGTACGCAGCTTGGCTCGTCGAGATCGCACAGTGACTGAAGACGTCGCGAAGCCCGAGCTCCCGGACTTCGTTCCAGCCAGGGTGTCATCTTGGTGCACTAGGAAGGAGAGAGGGGCGAACGCAGACAACGCAGGGAGCAGCAGCACACGCTCGTTCGTAGTCTTCCGGTCGCTGCTGGACGGAGGCTTTCGACTCTTTCGTCTACTCGACGACTTCGACTCCTCTTCGTCTCTGGCAGGAGCGGCGTCGACATATTCGCGGACGACGAGGACGTAGCCCACACGGCGCTCTCGGTTTGTAGGCGAGCAGCTCAGATACTCGAACCAAGCTGGGACGTGGACCGCAAACTTTGTGATCCGGCGTTGAAGCTCTTCAAGTCGCGCGTAGATATCGGGCGTCTCAGCAATTCTCTGGAAGCTCACAGCGGACAGACGATGAGTGAGTTCGTGCATCGTGTTGGCCACGTCTGGAGGTGGGCGAGGGGAGTGGCTTAGCTGGAAGCAGAACTGGTACTTCTTCTCCTTGCGCGAGTGAGTGGGCGATGCAGCTGAAGGAGTGACGAAATACGCAGCAAGATGCAGCGGCATCTCCTCCCAGAAGACCGTGAGGTCAGTTGTCTCCATTCCCGGGACATTGGTCACTTGCCAGTGCAGGAGGTCGAGGTGGTCGCTGTGGACGTGAAACGAGTACGTGTCCTCGGTGTTGAACGCGTACGCTGCGCCACTTGCACCCGATCGCCTCCGCTGTGCCGCCTCTTCCTTCGACTCACCAAAATCTGCAGACCCGAGTTCCGGTGGCTCTTGTCCCGCGGGCGTACGCACGAACTGGTCAACCGCAGTGTAAAGTGGGGAGCTGATGTGCGGTAATTCAGCGTCTTCGCTGTCTGCCTTCAAGTCGTCCGCCTCGCCAAAACTGTAGTGAAGTCCACGCACGAGCGGGCGAAGAATGCCCAAAAGCAGATTGCAGCCTCGACCAGTGAAGGAATCAAGACGCATGGCGCGTGGGACCTCGCCGCCGATGTAAAGCACGCTGCCCCCCGGAGGAACCTGCTTGAACTGAAGCTGAAGCTGCACCCAGAGCAATCGACTCTTGCCTTGAAAGAGCTCGATTCGGACCAATGTATCGCTCCGGTTGATCGGGGCGTCGTCCTTCATCGCTGACGGGTCCAGCAGGAGCAGCAGCTTGCCGCGTACGAACTCGTTCTCGAACACGTGCGGCTCCCTCGCGTTTGGCCGTAGCTGTGAGCAGGGTGGCGCTGTGCATGGCGACGTCGAAGAGCATTCCACGTGACCAGCACTATCCACTCGGAGCTCAGCCAGTTGCAGCGTTGGCTTCGTGTTGGTAGCAGGCGGTGACCGAGCGACGAGCTGTCGCAGTGGAATCGACTTGGGCTCGGTGCTGCCGGCGGTGTCGCCTTTGACTCGGTTTTCGACCGCGGGGAGCTCCTGGAAAACGTCCGCGCTGTTGCGAGATTGCCGCCACAGCGGCATTCTTCGCGAACGTGGCGCTTTCGAGAGACGTGTGGCTTAGTGGTGACCGCAATTCGAGTTGTGCTCTTTGGACGGACAAACTTGTCCCCGGGAGGACGTCGGAGGGCTATTTGCTGTGCTTTGACGATCCAGACAAGAGGGCGAAGTACACAGTCTTATGAGCGCTTGTATCTGACGAAACCGAGAGCTTTCTTGTCCCCATGACAGGCATGCTTCATGGGTGGACGGACAACCGTTCCTCAGAGTGGAAAACGCGACCAAAGGAGCGGATAAACCGCTGCAACACGGCACGAAACTAACAGGATGACTTCTCTTCCTTCACAGGCAAACACCTAGCTGAACTGCCCCCGGTAAGGTAAACCGCGACGCCGCACCTGAATTCGCACGGCTCCTTCCCGAGTCAACGTCGTGTCCTTACCGTAACGTTGATCACTCTCGATCGCTTCAAGGCGCACTCTGCTTATCACTGCCGCAACCACCGTCTTGATCTCCGCCAGAGCGATGTCGGCGCCCACACAAGCGCGCGGGCCCCCCAGGAAGGCGTTGAACTTGTAGCTGGAAACGGGGCGCGGTCGGCCGCTGTCCGGATCGATCCATCGTTGAGGTCGGAACTGCGCGCTTGCCGGGCCCCACACGTTCTCGCGTCGCGCCATGCTGTAGAGATCCATGGCCAGCTCCGTGCCAGCAGCCACGAACGTGCCGTCGCTCAGTACCGTGTCCAGTCTCGCCCGACGTCGAGCGAACGGCTTGGCCGGGTGCAAACGCAGCGTCTCCTTCACCACCGCGTCGAGCCGCGCCACGCATTGAAGGTCGTTGCCCGCTTGCTCTGCTTCCTTCACTTCGCGCAGGAGTTTTTCCTGTTCGTCGGGGTGCTGGGCCAGACACTGCAGACATTTACTCACTGCATGCGCCATTGAATCCCTCGCCGCTACCACAAGACGCAGCACGAAATCCGCCAAGAACTCGGGGTCTTTCGAGCTCTTGCTGCTGCTCTTATGGCCCAGGAGGAGGTCCAGCATGTCCACGCGGCTCCCAGCGAGCGGGCTGTCACCTCGACGCCGTTTCCTCTTGGCGTCAACAGCTCCCAGCGTCACGGCGGTCACCACGTCGACGCTGCGACGGAGTGCCGCCTCACTACCGACGTCCAGAAGCCGCTCGAGTTTCCACGCTACTGCAGGTCGTTGCGCTCGCTCCGCAACGCGCTCCTGGATGTCGTCGACAGCCGTTTCAAGCTCGCTACATGAAGAACGCAGCGCTCCCGGCTGCAAGCCGAAGCCCAGCTCCGTGAACACCTGCATGGCGAACTGACGCACCAGCGTCGTCACATCCAGCCCCGCGTCGCCATCTTCCAGGGTCTTTAAAAGCGCGTCGAGACGCTGCTTGACTAGTCCCGAAGCCTGTTGACGAAGGGCTGGCGAGCCCAACACGCTCGCTGCAAGATGTCGCTGCGTGCTCACAGACGGACGCACGTGTCCGCTACACACGAACGCGACGGCTCCTCCGTGCGCGTCGTGCGCCAGTCCGTCCACCTCCCCGTCCACCTTGTCGAAGTGCGCTGCGAACGTGCGCTGGACGTCCTCGAACGCTGCCGGAGAGCTCAGGACGAGCACGTCGGGGCGTCCGGAGCGGCGCAGCAGCCACGGTTTGCCGTGGAACCGCACGCTCATGGCGAACAGCCAGTCGGCGAACGCCGCGGACCCTTCCGCCGGCTGCTCCGCCGCCGCCCCCACGCGGACCAGCGTCTGCGCCGCCGAAGCAGTCGGGGCATGGCGATACCCGCGAGGCGGCAGCGGCGTGCTCGTCCAGCTGCGGCGTCGCTCTCGCCCTTGACGCATGGTCCAAAGCACCACGAGCGCCAACGTACTGCCCAGCAACGGGCCCGGCGAGATGGACGCCAGGCTGCTCGGCGTCATCCCCAGCGATCGTGCAATGGAGACAAGATATGCGCACACCAAGCGGCGTCCGGGGGTTACTTGGAGCCAGCGAGGGCCGTTCGCGGACAGAACGACAATGGTGGCACGAGGGTGGAAGAGCAGCACAGCATGAGCAACAGCTTCAACCTGTGACGTGTGTCATCGTTGATGTAGCCATGTTGCAAAAAAGAAGGCCACTTTCCTTGGGACAGATAGAGGAGAGCAATCATTGACACACATAGTACTTGTATACAGTATGGGGTTACGAAATATAGGACAGTTATCGGTGGACGCAGTGGGGCTCGCTCCGCCACTGCCACTAGATCAACGCCAATGACGGAGACGGCGGTGCCGACCGAGCAGCTCGAGCGGGAGCCCTCCAAGCCAATTGCCCCTGCAAAGGCGCAGCACCGCCGCGTTCTGACCGTCGGCGACGGGAACTTTTCGTATTCGCTGGCGCTGGCCAAGCAGCACCAGAGTCGGGGCGAGGACGCGCCGCTGCGCCTGACCGCCACGTCCTACGACAGCTACGACGAGCTGGTGGCCAAGTACCCGGAGTGCAAACGGCTTTGCGCCCAATTGGAGCAGCTGGGGGCGTCGGTGCTGCACCGCGTGGACGCAACGAACCTCCGCGAGTCGCTCGTGGCGGCGGGGGCAGCGCCGCTGGAGCTCACGTTCGACGCGGTCGTGTTCAACCACCCGCACTGCGGCGAGGAGAACGTCCGTCGCCACCAGAGTTTGCTGTCGCACTTCTTCGCGTCGGCGCAAGAGGTGCTGGAGGAGACGGAGGAGGAGAGCGCAGTCCTGTTGACGCTGGCGGAGGGCCAGCCGGAACGGTGGCAGGCGGTGCAGCGAGGCGTCGACGCAGGACTCGCACTGCATCGACAGGTTGACGACGTGGACAACGACGAGGCGTTCGGACTCGTGTACGAGCGCAAGCGACACCAGAACGGCAGGTCTTTCCACCAGGTGACGCTGCACGGCGAGAGGAAGCGGCAGGCCAGCACGCTCTTCGTCTTCCGGCGGCAGGAGGCTGCTGCAACGGAGAACAAATCGGCCACTGCAGCTCTGGCAGTGTCCGAGGAGAAGAAGGCGCCAGTGTCTCGCAAGCGGAAGGCGGAGGGTGAGCTGTCGCTGGAGCTCGCGTGCAGTCAGTGTGAAAGGAGCTTCAAGTCTGCGCAAGGGTTGAGGACGCACGTGCACATGGTGCACGAGCTGGAGGGCGGCGCGCCTAAGAAGGTCCTGCTTCCTTGCGCGTTCTGCGACCGCACGTTCAAGAAGGAGGACGCCAGAAGACAGCACCAGCTCGCCAAGCACGGCAAGGACCCGCTCATCAAGCCCGACTGGTACGAAAAGCAGCAGACCGCAGCGGGATCAAACGCAGCCCCCGAGTCCGACAAGGAGGCACCTACTTGTGCATCAGCAGCAGCGGATTCCGAGTCAAGGACGTGCTCCATCTGCCAACTCTCCTTCCCCACGGCGGAAGATTTCGACGCTCACTGGCAGAAACTCCAGCCCCGTGCTGCCGCCAGGCGCAAGTGCGCAACTTGCAGCCGTGAGTTCGACGAGCAACGCGCACTGCGCCAGCACCAGAACTTTTGCAGGTGCGACAACACTGAGAAGTAAGTTGCAGACGTTGAAGTCAAGATGGCTACATTTTTAAAGTCCATTAAGTTCTCACTAGTGTGTCCCACATCAAATGTACCCATGACATCGTAACCATTTCCGGAGGGTTACCCTTTCACCCTGCGCCAAAACTCGTCCCTCAAGCCAATGGCCCAACCGGCGGCGGCAAGGAAGGCGTCCGCGTCCGCGGCACCAGCAGCTCAACCAGCGACCTCCACGCCCTCTACCCGCGCGCCCGACGATGTCAAGACGCAGGCGCATCCTCCCGTGCCGGCGCCGTCCTCTATCTCCAAGAAGAAGTCTCCAAATGTCGCCGCGACGGCCGCACAACCTTCTGCTCCGAGTTCCGCAGCTCCTGCGGGCTCTACTGACGCTACACCGAGCGCAAACGCCGCCGAATCCGCTGCGAAATCAGGCGCTGACGCGTCGTCGGTGACCAGCGCGCTGCTGGCTCAAGAGGAGGCGCGCAGGCTGCAGTTCGCGCTGGCGCAGCAACAGGTGCAGCAGTACCAGGCCATGACCAAGCAGCTCGAGGCCCAGTCGGGCATCGCCATGACGCCGTCCAGTACTATCGGCAGTAGTACTAGCAGTACTAGTGCAACTACTGCTACGGCCACGAGCGTGGCGGGCCTGGCCAAGACGTCGGAGGACCTGCAGCAGCTCCGACAGGAGCAGCTGGCCAGGCTGCAGCAGAACGTGCAGCGCCAAGCGGCCATGGCGGCGCAGGCGGTGCAGAAGAGATCCAACGAGGACTGGCTGCGGAACAAACTGCTGCTGGAGCAGGAGCACCTACGGCTGCTGCGGCTCCACGAGCTGCAGCTCCAGCAGCCTGGCAAGGGCAGCTCGGTGACGACGGCGACGGCGACGTCCATTGCCGACAGTTTGCTGGCGCAGAAGCAGCAGGTCGTCAGGCAGCAGCAGCTTCTCCGGGACATGCTGCAGAAGCAGCAGAAGCAGCAACAGGCTCAGCTCCAACTGCAGATGCAGCTGCAGAATGGCGGCGACAAGGGCGCGACGACGGCTGCGACGGCTGCGACGACGACGACGACGGCTCGGACTCCCGGGAGGCCGTACGCTACAGCGGCGTCGCCGTCTTACTCGGTGAAGAAGAGGAAGCTGAAGACGGCGTTTGACATGGAGCTGGAGGCGCTGGCGAGGGTCTGCATCCGGGTGGCCAACGCGAGAACCGACTTCGAGATGCGGCAGGCGCTGGACAAGTTGACGTCGTGGCTGCACCGGTGTACGGAGCTGCTGCTGCTGCAGATCGCGCAGCGGGACTACCGGGACTCGATGGCGCATCGTCGACCCGTGCTCATTCAACAGAACCGCTGGCCGCTGGATCTCCAAGTCAAGTCCGAGTTCATCACGCAGAAGATCGTGCAGATGCTGGGGGCGTTTTTGATCCGGGAAAATACCAAGGCAGCTCAGCACGAAGCGGCCTTGAGAGCCGCCGCCGCCGCCAGCACCGCTGTTGCTACCGCTGCGGCAGCTACTACCACTACGACTGGAGCTTCCGCCATTGCTTCGACTACGCCTGCTACTGGTACACCTGCCGCTGCTAGCTCGACCACAGCAAACACCGCATCGGCACCAGCCACAGCACCTACCGTACCGGCATCAACACCAGCGACACAGCCAACGACAATACTAGCCCCGCCTGTAAAACGTGACGTGGCGTTGATCGAGAGCGAGTACGCGGAAATGAAGGCCCAGCTGCAAGCGAAACAGCTCGAGATTAACCAGAAGGCCAAGGCCAAGCGAGATGCAGCCAAGCTTGACGTTTCCAATGCTGCTGGGGTCGTCAGTAGCAGTGCGGTGACGGCTGCGATGCTGGCGGCGTCTTACAAGCGTCCGTTGCAGGTTGAAATTCCTGGCTCTGTCAAGAAGCCGCGGACAGACGCCTACGGCACGCCATCGGCCACCATGACGACAGGTTACCGGCCTACAACGACATCGGTGCCTCCGATATCTCCCCGTGTTGCCCAGCAGTTTTACGATCTGGATTTGAGCACCCGAACTAGCACAGAGACTGAGGACAAGATGTATCTGCCTCCCAAGATCGTGTCCAAGATCATGTATCGAGCCCTGCCAGGCGATCATGAGCAGGAGGCTGCACACACAGGGGCAGCAATTAGGCGCGAGGAGCCAGCGAAGGGCAGAACCCCCTCTCCAGCCGTCTCTCCTGCGCACAGTTCCCAGGAGCACGAGTCTTCTCAAGACTCGATCAGCATCAGCGACGATGCTGTGACGCTCATGCAAGAATGCGTCACCGAGTTCCTCCTGTATTTCACGAGCGAGGCCCGCGATCTTTCCTCCATGCAGAACCGGAGGACGAAGAAAGGTGTGGGCTTGTCGATCTCCGGATCCAACGTCGTGGAGAGCATGGGGAATCTGGGATTCACCTCGTACGCCCGGGTGCTGGCAGGATACGACGAGAAGGTCAAGGCGAGTCAAGATGCGGCGGCGCGCAAGAAGATGGAACGGAAGAGACTCGTCCAGCAGCAGGCGATGCAAAAAGCTGCGGCGGCTGCCGCTGCGAACATGGCCGCAAATGCTGCAAAGGCGGCGGCAATGGTCAAGAGTGCGATATCTCCCCACCCGTACGCGAATGTCGGGATCAAACCTGCGTTCCCGTCTCCACTGGCGCGGCCTGGTGTTGGAGCGAGACCAATTGCTACCGCGTCTACTATTACGAGGGCGGCACCAACTGCGAAGCCGGCTGCAGCTTCGACAATGTCAGCACCGGCGAAGTCCGTAGCGGGAGTCGTTGTACCATCTCCGAAGCCGCCAACTGCCACACTTTCAAAGCCGACAGTGGGGCCTCCTGCAACAACCTCTACAAAAAAACCTGCAACTGGTGCAGCAGCAGCAGCTCCAGCAATGAAATGAGTGTGGAATTTGAGCAAGTACAGACGGAAACTTTTTGGATTGCGTGGCAGTACTCACTATCTGGGTTTGTGCATGTTCGCTGAGTTGTAGTGCCGAGGTTTGAGCGCGCCTGACCTTCCTGCTTATACCTACCTAACCTATCTATGACCAGGATATGTCGGCGAAAACTCGTGCTGGGGGGGGGGGGGGGGGGGGGCGGGCGGGGGGGCGGGG
>JAGDFM010000168.1:0-47724 GCA_019155715.1 Phytophthora pseudosyringae | reverse complement strand
GGGTAAACCCGTTGCCCCCCCCCCCCCCCCCCGATCGACCTCCAAGAAAGAAAAAAAAACCACCAACGCACGCGCACACACAAAGTGAAAGCCGAAGAGGGAGAAGGTAACTGGACTGGGCTGGGCTGGGCTGGAATGGCGCTGTCAGGTCGGCGCTCGCTCCATTGCGCGCGTCTCGGTCGCTGGAAGACCAGCTCATATTTACAGGTTTTTCGTGTACTGCTGCGAGATCTGCGAGCGCATTTCCCAAGACGACGGCGACTTGAAGTACTTCAGCATGTCCGCGTCAGTAGGCTGCGCCGTCGAGGAGGCAGGAAGCGCCGCGGCGGGTGCCAGGCTGGCCTCAACGATAGTTCGCAGCTGCAAGGTCGTAGGAGAGAAAACCGAGAAGTAAATGGTGATCCGCGTGCGGAGGCGCTTGGGCTGGCGGCCGCGACGACTAAGTGGCTCCTCTTCGGGTTCTTCTGGGGAGTCCTCCGCTTCGTCATCGTCCAGTTCCTCCTCCTCTTCGTCGTTCTCGACTGCCTCAAGCTCGTTGTCATCCGGCCAGCGCATGAACTGCACAGCCACAGCGCTGCCGTTCGAGTCACCAATACCACGGACACGCCACGCTCGATACGCCATCAGCGAGCGCTTCCGCGACCATCCGAACGGGAAGTAATCCTGCGGAAGCACCACCGCAGGCTCCTGCTGGTCCAGCTGCAATAGGAACACGGCGTCGGCAGACACCAAACTGTTCGGAAGCGTTAGTGTCATCGTTGTTTCCGTCTCCGTGATGTGGAACGTTTTAGTCGTGTGTGCGTGAATGCACCGCGCCAGCCACGACAGCGACGACGCGGCCGTTGCCGATCGAACAGAGGCAACACGCTGCGGCTGCTGCAGGTGGTGCTCATCAGGCTCGCCCTGCCGGTTCCACTCGCCCGTGAGGCCGGTGGCACCCGTCAGCGCTGCTTTACGCAGTGAGACCGCCACTTCCAGGTCCTGCGGCGACGGAACCGCGTCCTGAATGGCTCGGTAATAGTCCGCGAACACGTGCATGTACGGGAGTGGGCGAAGCGCGCCTTCCTCCTTGTCTCCGGCTTGTTGCTGGTCGTCGTCGTCCAGCACAACCCACCACGGCTCCTGCATCAGCCACGGCTCGCAGCTTTTCAGCATCTCGTACAGATCCCACTCGCCCTCATCAGCAGACTCCGCATCGCCCCAGGACTTGTGCATACGGCGAGGCAGGCGCGACACCTGGGCCTCCACCGAGTCGTTCAGCAAGTCCACAAGCTGTTGGTAAGCCGCCAGGACCCCACGTCCAGCCTGGGCACAGTCACGCAGCTTTTGCCGCATGTCCTCCAACAGTCCAGAGCTTACCAGCGACGTGCAAACCGTTACGAGATTCGAGCACAGATACAACAGCTTGGGGTTGCTCAGAGGAATCTGCACCAGCGTGCACTTCTTGCGCTGCACTCTTGGCGTCTGGTTCGAAGCCGCAGCCGGGGGCGTCGTCGGCATCGGAGGAGTGATCATTTCGAACGAATGGCGATACACCTTGGGCATCGGCTCCTTTTGCTTCGCTGCAACCTCTTCGAAGCGATGGATGCGCTTGACGATGGTGAATGCGAGCTGCAAGATGCGTGCACGCCGGTAGAGCTCGCTGTCCGTGGGAACAGGAGCCGCAATCGGAGGCTTGCAGCCAGGGGACGATATCGGCGACAGAGTGGGGTGAATTTTCTCGGATGCCTCGATGGCAGCGGTGATCGCCTTGTCCGAGTCCGTGGAGCGGTTGCGCTTCCGGTTCAGATAACTGTCGGGCGATGACCCGGACGGCATCATCATCATGGGGATGCCGCCCCCTTCAGGGATCATGCCTTGCAAACTACTCGACCAAGTGTCACGACGTGCGTACGGATACGGCCTGGCGGAAGCGTACGCGTGCTGGTGCAGCGCGGCGGCAGTCAGGCGCGTTGTATTGGCAGCAGGGGCTCCTGATCCAGACGACGAGGCCGCAGAGCTGGACGACGACGGAGTAGAGCTCGCAATCGGCGTGCTGGTGTACGGCGAGCGGTTCTCCAGTCGGAGCTGCATCATACCTGTGATGGGGGTAAGCACTGGAACGGGTCTCTGGTGGTGGCGCGACATGTTCAACGGGTTGGAAACAGGCATAGGAAGAGCTGCCAAGGACGACCGTCGGGTGTGGAACGCCCGGTTGCCTCCGGTAGATCTCGAACCCGTTGGGTTGTTCAGGAACGAGCCAACACCTGGCAGCGACGGTATCGAGCCGCGGATGTCCTGGAGTCCCTCGAAGTGCGGCGGGTGCGTAGCCGACAGCGACATCCTCTGGGGATGCTGGAACTGTTGTTGTTGTTGTTGCTGCTGCTGCTGCTGCTGCTGCTGCTGTTGCATCGTGGGGAACGAGATCGTCGAGAAATAATCCGTCTTGAGCGACGCCGAGCGCGTCAAGCGCTTACGCTCACGTCGGGCCGGGTCTCGCTGCCCCGCCATAAACCCAGTTGGCGGTCGCTGCTGTAGTTGCGCTGCCGCGTACATGGCTGCCGCATTCGCCGCCGCCGTGTTGGCACCCGTCGCGCTGCCCAAGAGCTCGTCAATGCTCCTCGCGCTTTGGGCCGACCTGGGCGGGGATCCAGCTCCTGGTACTCTCCCAACGGGCATCACGTGCTGGTGCAGCTGCACTCTCATCGCTGCGCCCGTGGAGATCGGCGCCGTGCCGTTTGCAAGCGCGGCCTGGTTCATCGGCGAGCGGAACGTCTTCCGGGCCTTGCGACTCGACGAGATGCGGAACGCGGGCGACGCCAGCGCCGCCACACACGTCAGCGTGCTGGCGTTTCCACTGGCGCTGGCATCGAACACGTAGACCTTGAACACGTGCAGGTTCTTGCAGTTGAGACGCGACGACTGCCACCCGTAGTGCCACGACTGGCGGTTGCCGTTGAGCAGGAAGCACGTGGAACCGGACGCGCCGCTGCTGGGCACCGCCGAGCCTCGGAACCAGCGGCCGAACGGCTGGTCGGGCATCTTGACGTCGTCGAACAGCTCCTGGCGCGGGTACTCCCTGCCCACGACCAGGCAGCTGCGTCCCAGACTCGTGTCCACCGTGGCCGGAGCCTGCTTGCCGCTCGGCGGAGGCTGCTGCTTGGCCACCTCCTCGAACCTGCCCAGCACCAACTGGCAGCTGGCCAGCACGCACTCCACCACGAGGCCCGAGCCGCAGAAGCTCTTGGGGTTGTGCCCTCCGCAGCAGTGCGGGAAGCAGCGCAGGTTCTGCCGGCAAACGAACAAACAAAACAAGAAAACAAGAAAACATTTAAGGGAAACTAGGGCCAAAGTGGCAAAGTGTGCCAGGCAAACTGGCAGCCCATTGGTCGACGCACCTTGTGGCCGCTCGCTTTGTTGCTTCTGCAAAAGTCCCGACACGCACAAAAGGTTTTTGAGAATTTGAGCCCAAAAAGTGACTACAGACTCGTCGACGTCAGCAGGTTGCGTCGCACCTTAAATACTCGCTGGAGAAGAGCTCCTTGTCGCACTGGGTGTGCGTGAAGCGGCACGCGGCGCGCTCGTCCGCGGAGCTCGTGGGGAGCGCCACGTCCTGCAGCCGCCACTGCTGCTGCTGCTGCTGCGTCGCCATGGCTGTCGAGTCCTCGCTGCGAGGCGCTTTCGCTTGTTCCGTCGTGAGGCGCCCGGCCCTCGAGTCGAGGCGAGGAGGTTGGAGAGAAAGCGGGAGGCGGCGGCTCTTCTCTGCGGCGCGTCCTGCTCTCTGCAGATGCGTCACGACACCGCAACGGCCTTTTCCGCCAATGGCCGCGGGGTCTCAGATGCGGAGCCAGCCAATCACGCGACGAGTGCCGCTTCGGGCGCCGGACATAGTGAAATGAATGCGCTCGAGTTGTGCGTGGCGAGCGTCGAGCAGTAATTCTGTACACGAACAGACAGCGTGACCGCGTTACTGCGAGGCCGACGCTGCCATTTTGCGCATTGCTGGGGCTGCCTCCGATGTCCTCCGAGCTTCAAAGATATTGTGGTATTCCGCCATGAGCTCCGCCTTGAGGTCTCATGCGCGTTCATCAGGGGGTGGACCTTCTGCCAGCCAGATCAGGTGTCAGCAGGTGCAATTTGCACCTGCCGTTTGCACTGCAAGTCACTTGCCAAGTGGGCGTCCTCACTGCGGCAGTAGCGGCGTTCGCGGAACACGCGCGGTGCCTTTCGATGGGGCTGGCAAAAATTAGCTGCGCGGGGTGTCGTCCGGCCGCGCCCCGCAATGGGAAGAAAGAGGTTTCCTCGCGTCCGCCGAGGTGCAGTCCGTCCGGAGAGACATGGGCGGCGCGCTACATGTACAGTAGATAAGCAATCGAGCGTCGTGCTCTCGCGGCTTGCGCATCGCGCCGCCCGTGGGCAGAAACTTGCTCGCACGCGAGCCCGACTCGAATCGGAACGCGCTCCGTCGTTGTGTCTTCACACCCGGACGACGACAAACACCGTCGCTATGTTTAGGTGGTGGAAATCGGTGCTCAACGTTTGGTGTCGTCGTCGTCGGCAGCAGTTTATTTACCATCGCGTGAGCCGCTAGCCCCGGTTGTAGACAACTTCAGCAAGTCCGGCTGGACGCCGAGCCACTGCGGTCACCGCCCGTGCCACTTTGCACTCGCCGAGACGCCGGAGCCACACGACGCACTCCATGGACCCGGCGGCGCAGCTCCGACGTCAATCCAGGGGCCCAATCACCGCGGCGATCCCGCGCGGCTCGTCCACACGCCAGCGTGCGACGCTCGTCTTGCCGCTGACCAGCGTTCCAGGCGCTAACGCCGATGCGTCGCAGTACTTCTCGATCGAGACGCGACTGGAGCTCAAGGCACGGCTCACCAAACTGCAGCTTCAGCTCCGTCAACTGCTGGTGCAGGCGAAGCTGGCCTGGATGCGATGCTTCGCCGAGCCTCGCGCGTCGGCGACGCGAGCTGCCGCTCTGCAGATGGTGCAGCTCGGCGAGGGATTGACGTCGAGTCTTTCGCGTGCCTTCGACTTGGCGGCAGGTTCAGCGACTGCACCGCTGTCCGAGTACCAGGCGCTCGTCGCGCGGGTAGAGTCCGAAATGGCTGCGTTCCAGAGTCTTGTCACCAACGTGGCGCACGGCAGCTTTCCGCACCCAGAAGTCCAAAGCGAAGGTGACGAGGAGGACGACGATGGCTGCTCAAGTGAAGACGATGAAGAACGTGGTGAGGAGCACGGAGGAGAGGAAGCAATGACGTATATGTACCTGAACCGCCCCATGAACTGCGATCTGCCCTCCATGCAGACGTACTGCAAACACGTAGCGCCGCCGTACTCTTCGTATATCTCCAATCATGCCGCCAAGAAGATGCTACCAACGAAGAAGCGCATCGTGTAGCACGAACACCCCTGGCAAACACCCTATATATTTAATACACACTTCCCATTGTTGTCCTCCCTTCAACTTGACCACCCGTTTGCTTGCTTGAGCGCACCACATGAAGTCCTTCTAGCGCTGCACACCGAGAAGCTGCTGTTGCGAGGCCAGGAAAAGTTTACGCTTGGTTTTGGCCAACTTGTGCATCTCGCTCGAGTTCTTGCGAAGCACATCCAGAACGAACTGCGAGCGGCCAGGATCCAGCCTTGCCACCTTTTCATTCAACTCGCGCCTGTGAGTTGCCAGCTCGTCGCGCTTCAGGGCCAATGCGGAGAGTGAAGCTCCACCATCGCTCGTCATTGAACTACTTGCGGATGCACTAGATTCGTGCTGCGTCTGGAGCACCTCCTCACGACTGTGCACACGCGCAAAAGCGTCCTCGATGCCGCCTAGCTCCAGCGTCTGCGTCCGCACGACCTCCAGTAGCGCGTACTCCATACAGTCTGCGTCGTTCTTCGTATTCAGCGAGATAGCACTAAATACATCGGATGCTCGTTCATCAAAGGCTCGCGTCTCCATATCGTCGTCTTCACCGTGCTGACGACTCTGACGTGATTTCACATCCTCGGAGGCTGCAAGTCGCTGGCGGCGGCGCCTTGCATGGCCTTGATCCAGCTTGTTCATGTCGTGAAGCAGTTCACACAGGCGATGCAGGTGGTGTGACTGCTGACGTGAAGCGCGAGACAATTGGCTTCCCTTTTGCGCTGTCGATTGGTAAGATCTCGCCACGTCAATGTATTTGCGTCGGCGCTCAATGCACGCCCGCGTCGCTGCATCCGCTCCTTCCGCCTCCAAAAAACTATTCGACAACTCCAGCTCCGGGTCTTCTGGAAGGCCTGCAGTACCGGTCTTTGAGCCTATCCCAGTCAGGGCTGTGCCGGTTGTGGTGACCAGCTTGGCAGCACTTGAAGTAATGGCCGACACGGCACCCCACGCGCTCCAGCTGCTGTGCTTGCTCAAGGTTGCGTCTTTCGACGTCGAGGGAGGGCTGCTAGCTGGAGGTGACGAGCTGCGAGACTCTAGCTCATCACTGGGCGAATCTTCGTCGATGGAAAGCAGGTCATCGCCATCCAGACTGCTGTAATACGTAGAAGTGGTGCGTCGAAGACTTTCGAGCTCTTCCGTGGTGGACAGCAAGAATGCGCGCACTTCTTCTGTCACTGCGAGAAGCGGCTGTCGTAGTACACCTCGCAAGAAAGCTTGCAGCAGGCGCATGCGTTCACCCACAAACTCCTTCTCTTTGTTAAAGAAGATCTGCTTCCCCGGCACGCACGGCACCAGCTCGAACGGGAACTGCCGCTGAAGTTCGCGCTGCAGCCACACGAAATCGCTGTAGCGACGGTAGACCTTCACCGAAGAGCTAGGTTCTTCCACTTGACGCAAACGTGTCCACGTTTTCGCAGCTTGGTACGGATCAATAGGCTGCGCGCCCTTCGTCGTGTCACTGGCTATGCTGATCACGGCGTACCTTGTGTACGGCAATAGCCACGAGCCGACCGTCGTCGGTGCACACACCAAAACGACCAATTTGCTGGGGTCATGTCTTCCGGCGTGCAGTGACAGCTGGGCACGGACGCAATCCACCTGCTCCTGTAGCTGCTCCGCCTTGGAGAACAGCTCCTTGGCCACCTCAGCAGCGCTCGATGCGTCATGTTGCACGCGCGCAAGTTGCGCCGCATCACTCTGCAGCTGCCGTTTTAGGGTCTCCGTCTCCGCCTGCAGCGCTTCCGCCTGCTGCGACGCCACCAGCGCCCGGTGTCGCGCCTCCTCCGCCAGTTCCTGCGCTCGCTTCTTCTCCTGCTCGTTGATCTCCACCTGCTTGGCCAGGAACATGGCACGCTGCGAGGCCTGCACACTTTCCCTCTGCGCTGTCCGCGCGTGCTCCTCGGCCTCCCTCGCCAGCTGCTCCTTCTCCTCCACTTGGTTCGTCCACATCTCCTTGAGTCTGCGCAGCTGCGTCTGCGTCTGCGCCTCCATCTCCTGCCGAGCGCGCACGAGCTCGAAGTTCTTGGGTAGAGCGCGCGCGCCCACCGACCCGTCGAAGCGCGTCACTCTACGACAGGTAGGGCACTCCATGATCGCCAGCTCGCCGCTCTGCGCGCCGGCGTGGCTCGCCCCCACCGTCGCCCAGCCGTCCAAGCAGCTCTGCAGTTACAGTTATCAGATATAGGTTGTTACCACTTTGAAGTGAATATGGGAGTTAGGGGAAGGGGTACGCAAGGTAGAGCGCTCTACCTGGCAGTAGGTGTGGCCGCAGGTCAAGAGGCGCGGGATGTGGCCGTCGTCGCTGTCGTCGTCGTCGTAGGGCTCGTTGCACAGCTCACACTCGACGCCATTGTCCTCGAGCTCGCGCCACATGTCGGCGGTGTGCTCGTCCATCTCCGCGGGAGCCGCTGCCGTCGATCCGCTGGGCATATCCGCCGGGTAGAGCGCCAGAGTGCGGAATCGAGAATGAAGGCTATTGATTTCTTTCTTTCTGGTGAATTCGTTGCTAAAAGTAATTGTAACGGTATGATTAAACCAATTTGAGGTATGGCGGTCCACCATCTGATAACCGTCAATTGTCGTCCTCTTGCTGCTTCTTCTCTCGCTCGCTGCTTTGTTGTTGCTGTTGTTGTTTCTCGGCGGTGGGGCTGGGAGGGGGAGGAGGCTTGCTGTGGTAGGGCGCGCTGAGGATTCGGATGCACTCCTGCACGTCGATGCACTCGGTGTTGTTGGGGTCGAGCGCGCTGAGAACGTCGTCCACGTAGCAGCTCACTTCGTGCTGATTGCTGTCCGGGAGGTGGGCGTACGCGTTCTCGAGGATGCGCTGCATTTTGGTGCGGAATACCACGACGGGGATATCTTGCTCGTTGGGGAATAGACACTAAGCAGAGGGATGTCGAGCAAGTCAGTAAAGGGCCGATTCGCTTTGGATGACGGTGCTCTTTTGTGACGTACGTGAAACGCGCCCAGGAGATCTTCTTCGTCGTGTGGCGGGGTGACGATCATACCACACAGCACGACCCATTCCTGGAGATCGATGGCCTTGCTGCCTGTACTCGGAAAGCGGGTAGTCAGCGTCAGGTGGCCCCAGTCAAAGCGAAGATGCAACTGAGAGACTGACGAACCATCTGCATCTGCAACGAGCAAGTACTCGTCCAGCTCCTTGTCGCTCGGAGAGATTCCAAGTAGAGTAAGGGCCTACGATAAGTCTGTCAGTTAGTGTGTGTGATGCACGCTCGGCTGGTTCCTGCTCTGGTCCGCACCTCGTGTAGTTCCGAGCGTAGCATGATGCCTGAGCTGTCGGCTGCAGCCCACAAACAATTAAAGTCAGAACCGAACGCTCCAAGACCGCAAGCGGAGGTGGCACGCCATGTACTGTCGATCTGGCGGAAGATGTGGTGGAAGAAGCTGATGTCCTCCGGGGAGAGCTGCTCCGAGATGTGCTCCATCTGCATGGTCTTCTCCGGGTCCAGGTTCATCTTGCGCATGGCCACCTCGGTCAGCAGCTTCGAGCGCCGCAGACGCGAGGCCGTGAGCCTCGCACGCCTGCGGCGCGTGTTGTTCATGGATGTCGAGCGCGAGTACAGCATTCTTGTGCTTGAGAGATAAAGGGGCAACTGAGCCCAACGAAACGGAAGTAATAGACACCGACCGGCAGTTTTTTTTCTTTGCACTATTGTGGGTACAGGCACTTCCTCAAGTAACGTGTATCCTGCGCACACATGCGTGAATTGTATTCCTCGCTGTTATCCGATCACGTTGAATAGAAGAGGAAGCTGGTGCTGCTGTCAATGAGCCGCTGAAACATACTTCGAAGTACTACAGTACATGTGCTACATATTCCTTCGGATACGGGATAAGGATTGCAAATTGGTCGATGGCTTAGGTTCCTGCTTTGTAAAAATCATTGTAGTTGAGTGGTGAAAGCAAAAAGAAGAGCTAATTGTCATTCGGACCCAGTTTCGCCAGATCTTCTGCCACTGTCATTTGAAACCCGCCGAAATCACGAGGCAACACAATTCGAACGTACAGCTATCGATTTCCACAAGGCCCCGCTATTTGCCGAGACTGCGGCGACGCTGGAATATCAATCTCTTCAACTTCACTACAGCCGCGCTTGAATGCGCACCGCCTTGCATGTCAGCACCAAATAGCAGCTTTCGGTATACGAAAGACCTGGCCCACTTCACCATATCCTAAAAATTCTACTTGTTGCTGCACAATTGACTACCACTATTATAGATAGAGGGAGGTGAGTTCTCCCCCTGTCCACAGTTGCGCGTATTTCTAGAAAACAACTGGAGTTAGTACTTTCTTCTTGAATCAGTCTCGTCGCGGTGTGCTTGCGAGCATTTACAGAGGGGAACCCAACAGTTAGCAATTGGATCTGTTGAGTCTACAGACACCACAAATTGGGCGACCAGAAGTGCGTATTGCCTGAATAATGCAACTGCTTGCGCTCCACATCGAACTGCCATCGAAGTAGCTTCACGCCCCCAACCACAATAAATCTCCACATCACATTACATAAGGCACACCAACAGCGACTTTCCAAGCCCGTAACGACTGCATGCCGACGAGTGCATGCGAGTTGGATCCACATGTACGAAGAGCGAGCGTAGAGCAATTGGCGTCCAGTTATTAACGTCGGCAACGTCGAAAACTCGAGCCAACCATCAACTTCGTCAACCGTGGGGAAATTGCGAGAAGAATTCATCATTGCAGCGATCGAACACCGTCTTGCAATACAGCTTCCTGTTCGCTTCAAATGAGTGTTCTACTAGAGGAATCTTCGGTTGCTCTGTTCTTATAGAAAGAGATGCGGCGCTGCCAGTCGATCGTCACTTCACTTCGAGAGACGCCGCCGAAATGGGCCGAGTGAGTGCCAAGAGGAAGCTCAAGCAGTGCGACCCGTTCTTCAAGGGCAAGCGCGAGAATGGCAAGAAGGAGAAGGCGTTCGACCTGCCGCCCACCGCGTCCAAGCGCTCCAAGAAGCGCCGGCGCAAGATGCTGAGCGACGAGGCCATGGAGCAGTTCGTCATGCGCTCGTCGGCGGTAGACGGCGACGCCGCGGCGGCTCACTCCAAGAAGCAGCAGAAGCTGCAGATCGGCTCCATCCGAGAGGGCGAGTCCATGCGCGACTTCAACAAGCGCATCAGCACGGAGGTCAAGCGCGTCATCTACGACGCGGCCAAGCAGGGCCGGCGCAGCAGCGAGAAGCGCAAGACCTTCCTGGCCAAGAAGAAGGAGAAGGCGCGCGACAAGCACATGACGGAGCAGGAGCGCTACGAGCGCGACTATCAGAGCACGGGCAGCACCAAGAAGGACTACTTCGAGGACGCGGCGCCGGTGCGCTTCGGCGAGCGCGTGGACGCCCCGCCCATCATGCCCAAGCTCTCGGGCATCTTCAAGAAGAGAGCGGAGCAGCTGGAGCGCCAGAAGGACAAGGCGGCGAAGAAAAATGCTCTGGCAGCTGGGGCCCGGGCGGTCAAGCGTGCGAAGAAGTAGGTCGATGCTGCGAATTTGCTGCCTTTGGTGTCGTCAAGGGGGAATACATTGCTGTCTTTTTTAACATTAGAAGTTCGTCCGAGGCTTTATCAGCTATGCCAAGAAGGGCAGGCGCTGCGTCTATTCTAACTGCGTTGCCCACGAAGCGGCAGTCGACTGTGGAACGTGGTTACTACCTACAACTGGAACTGCGCAGTTTAGTCGGAGGCTTTGTCGCTGGAGGCGCCGCCACCCAGCAGACCTGTGCGTTGCCGCGGGTCCTTACGCAGGTCGAACGAGCTCATGTGCTTCCCTCGCTCACGTCGGAGCAGTACCACCGACACAGCCAACAACACCGACATCACCGCCTGCACCACAGTAAAAGCAAGAATTCCATCAGTTCTCCGCAACTCGCGACTTCTCCAGCCCTCCCAAAGCTCCTCATACCTCGAATTTCACCACTACAACGCCTGGTCGGGCCGTGTCTGCAGGCGAACAAGCTTTAAACCTCGTCTCCCGCTCATCCTCCGGCTTGGTAAGCAGCGCCTCGTCCTTGGGGTCCTTCGGCCGGGGGCAGTCCAGTTCCTGGCGGTACCCCGTCTCGCGGCAGAAGCTCTCGTCCCTCTCGGACTCCGGACACGCCACGCACTCCCCCACCAGCCAGCAAGCCAGCCCCGACACGGGGTCGTACACGCGGTGGGCGGATACCAGCGCCTGGTCGCGACGTCGCAGCGGGTTGGTCGAGTCCTTCTTCACTCCTGTCTGCGAGGGCGGATCAGCGAACTGGGCGCTCTCCTGCCGCAGCTTCCGGGCCGGAGAGTCGCCCGAGACGTCAGCTGGGCCTGCGCTGCCTGTTACGGGCGTCAGCAGCGCCACGCAGAGCGCCGCCAGCGCCACGATCACCTTGGTCACCTTCATTTTGGCGTCTTGCTTTTCTTCAGTGGCATAAGAAATGGGACACTTGATTGGGTACTGGGAAAAATATTGTACACAAATCGGACATACTGAATTCAAGCGAAGGTTTTTCCCCTGACTACATATTATCGAGCAGAGCACTATGGCGGGCGTGGTGCTGGCAACGGCGGGCTACGACCACACCATCCGCTTCTGGGAGGCCGCGTCGGGCACGTGCAACCGCACGGTCAAGTACCCGGACTCGGTGGGCTGCTTCTCCCTTCGTTCGACGTTCCTCCGAGTCTCCCACGCCTCGGAATCGCCGTCCGACGAGGATTGACACACACACTGACGCTCTCTTTGCCTTTGCTATTGGCTCGATTGCTATCGCTGCAGCAAGTGAACTGCCTGCAGATCACGCCGGACAAGAAGTACATCGCGGCGGCGGGCAACCCGCACATCCGCCTGTTCGAGATCAACAGCAACAACCCGAACCATGTGACGAGCTACGACGGCCACGCCAGCAACGTCACGTCGCTGGGCTTCCAGCGCCACGGCAAGTGGATGTACTCGTGCTCGGACGACGGGTGCGTCAAGATCTGGGACCTGCGCGCCCCCGGCTGCCAGCGCAGCTACGACGCCGGGGTGCCGCTCAATTCGGTGGTGCTGCATCCGAACCAGGCCGAGCTGCTCGTCGGAGACCAGAACGGATTCGTGCGCGTGTACGACCTCACAGCCAACGCAATGGTCACCAAGCTGGAGCCACCGACGGGCGACACAGGAGAGAGCAGCATCCGATCTGTGGACATTGTGCGGGACGGCAGTGCGCTGGTGGCGGCCAACAACCACGGCAAGTGCTTCTTCTACCGTCCGAAACCAGAGGGCCACTACGAGCTGCATGGCTCGATCCAGGCGCACAACGGCTACATCCTCAAGACACGGATCAGCGCCAACGGCAAGTTCCTGGCGACGTGTTCGTCGGACAAAACGGCCAAGGTGTGGAGTCTCCCGGCGGCTATGGCTGCTTCGGCGAACAGTGAGGTGGCCGACCCGGAGATGCACGGCAATGGATCTATCAGCTCGCAGCGGCAGATGAGCTCCTCCAGCATGAGCTCCACGCTCGGGCCGACTGCACCGCCCGTGCCGAGCAGCACGGGGCTTATTCACACGTTGCAGGGCCACCAGCGGTGGGTCTGGGACTGCGCGTTCTCGGCCGTGTCGTCGTACTTGGTGACCTGCTCATCGGACCAGAGCGCTCGCCTTTGGGACCTGAGTCAGGGCGAGGCCATCCGGCAGTACAGCGGCCACCACAAAGCCGTTATCTGTGTGGCTCTGAACGATGCCGTCGCAGACTAACGTAGCAGAGTGAATGTACGAGGGTGAGATAAGCAGCGGAGATGGAGCTAGAGAGGGGACCAGCAAATATATGATGGAAGATGGTGGTGTATCTGTGCAAGGAGTCGTTACGCTTAGTGTCTGTCTGTCTGTCTGTCTGTCTGTCTGCATCTCACGTGAAGGTTTTCTTGGTCATGATGGCGTAGAACTCCTCGGCGTTGATCTCTCCGTCCTGGTCGGTGTCGGCGCGCTCGATCATCTCGAGCAGCTCGGCGTCCGTCATGGTTTCGCCGAGCTCCTTGGCCACGCGCTTGAGGTTGCGCAGCGAGATCTTGCCGGACTGGTCGTCGTCGAAGAGGTTGAACACCTTCTGGATGTCATCTCTCGAGTCCTTATCGCTCTGTTCAATAGCAGTTGCAGCACAACAGCCCCAAACCGGGTCAGTCAGTGGATTGACAAGGAGAGAGAGAGAGAATCAGCCGACTGACCATCTTGGCGGTCATCATGTCGAGGAACTCCTCAAAGTCGATGGAGCCGCTGCCGTCCTTGTCGATGTCGCCGATCATCTGGTAGATGGTCTGGTTCTTGGCCTCGAAGCCCAGCGACTGCATGGCCGCCTTGAGCTCCTTGGGGTCGATCGTGCCGCTGCCGTCCGTGTCGAACAGGTTGAAGGCCTCGCGGATCTCCTCGACCTCCTCCTCGCTCAGCCCCGGCCGCTCGTACGTCTTGGCGTTGCGCTTCTGCGAGATGCGGCGGGCCATGGCTGCAACGGTGTGGGCGAGAAAGGTGCCGCACTAACAAGTCTACGCGACGGCGTTCTCGGAAGTGCCGCGCGCCTCCTCTTGCGGCAGCTCGTTATTCCGTAACCGATCCTGCAAGCCATCTCATGCACGCGTATCATTGGCTGAAAGTGTAAATTCTATGAGTGGCCAAAAGTCATGGATCTTCTTATTAGCCAATGAGCGCCGTGTTCTTTTCCCTCAGCAGCCGCACTTTCCGTCTTCTCTCGCACTCAGGCAGGCAGGCGCATGGAGGAGGCTCCGACGACGACGCGGCGCGCGGCGGGGACGGCCCTGAGCGCGCGGATGCTGGAGGCGCAGCGCGCGTTCCAGAGCGTG
This sequence comes from Phytophthora pseudosyringae, assembly GCA_019155715.1. Lineage (NCBI taxonomy): Eukaryota > Oomycota > Peronosporomycetes > Peronosporales > Peronosporaceae > Phytophthora > Phytophthora pseudosyringae. Next base: position 33,480 of record JAGDFM010000168.1, on the reverse strand, counting down.
GTGAAGCAGGAGCTGCAGCTGCTGCTGGAGCGCGGCACCAAGCGCGAGGAGGCCGTGAAGCTGCTGCTGCGGCGCATCGTGGCCAGCACGGAGCCGCCCGAGGCCGCGGCCGTGCGCGGCGTCATGCGCCAGTTCCAGATGAACTACGACGACGCGGTGCGCGCGCTGATCGTCAAGCAGGAGCTGGGCAGGCTCAAGCGCCAGGGCCTCGACTCGTTCGCGGCCATCGAGGAACTCACGCGGAAGATGAGGAGCAGGGAGGGGGAGGAGGTAGAAGCAGGGAGAGACGAGGAGGTAGAGCAGGAGGTAGAGCAGCAGGCGGAACACATTTTGGTTGAAGAGAAAGAGAAGGAGGACGTTTCTACTCAGGAAGAGAACGAAGTACCGCCGGAGAAGGAGGACAAGGACAGTGAGCCCATGCCGGCGGCCGAGATGGCCTCGCCGACGTCGGAGAAGGACGGCAACGAGTCGTCCTTGTCGCTGATCCAGCGCATCGGTCAGGTGTCGATCTCCTCTGGCCACACGCCCGAGCGAGAGAGCGAGGAACGTGAAGGAGAACAGGAGACGAACGAAGACACAGACGGAGAGGAGAACGAGTCGGTGGGGGAAAAGAACAAGGCGCTGTTCAAGTCTCCGCTCAGAGTGAAAAGCCCGAACAGCAGCAACCTCGCAGATCTCACGCCCCAGTCGCGCAAGCGTCGCGCTGCCTTCGGAACGCAGTACGACGCCGCCAATGCTAGTCGGAGCAACAGCAACGGGCGCAGCGTGAAGCCGCTGTTCCCGAGTTTGAAGAAGCAGAAGCTGTGTGCTGAGGTTGGCGACGGATTCCTTCAAGTCGTGACGCGCAAGTCCAAGCCAACGTCGGCGAGTTTGGCGAAGAGCACAGCAGCGGCAGCAGGAACACCCGGGCCATCGCCCAATGGCGGGAAGAGTGGAGGGTCTGCACGTGGTGATCACAGCTCGAAGAATTTACACAAGCGGCAACGAGAAAGCCCCACTGGGTTGCAAGACGAGGATGAGTCTCCCATCGCAGAAGAACTCCGTGTATCCCACGTGCACCACCGACATCACGCCCACCACCATAGCAAGCGCCAGAAGAGCAGCAGCACGCATTGAACGCGGGTCGTCGCTCGGACATTCGAGTGACGACGAGCGAGCGAATACGAGCCTAATTATTTCAACCTCTGTAAGACCGTTTTGAAGATGTAGAAAAGCTAGGAACAACGAGAGTGAAGAAGAAATGGAGACGCTGAGCCCCGACAGCTCAAGTGTGTGTTGGAAAACGGCAGAGCAGGCCGTGTAGGGTACTGCGCTTTTGTACGCGATAGGAACGTAAGAAGATTACATGAGACCATTACAAGTTGCTTCTACATGTAGAAATATCTGCTAGTGCAGACTGCTCTATCCTTTGCTCTTTAGTCCCGGAAGTGCCGGGTCTTGCTCGGACGTAGATCAATGCCACGCTCGTGCAGCTCCTGCATCAACTGCATGAACTCGGCCACGGAAACCTTGACGGCTCGGTTGGACGTGAGTCCGCTGGCTTCCAGCGCTGCCTCCACACGCTCCGTGACCTCCTGGTGCTTGTCTTGTCCATCGCTGAGTGTATCTTCCTTCAGCACGTACTGCGACCTCGCCGTCTTTGCGAGCAGCAACGCTCTCAGCGTTTTGTTCTTACGTTCAAAGCACAGTCTCAACAGCGCGTCAAACTTTTGGAAAAAAAAATCATCGTCTGCAGGTAGCGCGGGCGTCGACGCAGCTCGTGGCATGAGCTTGATGACCCTCGAGTCGACCTTCGGCGGGGGCAAGAAGTGTTCTCTCGGCACCTTCACAACCGACGTGACATCCGCTACCAGCGCCGTGTTGGCACTCAGCCGACTGTAGTTCTTGTTGCCAGGCTGAGCCAGCAGTCTCAGCGCAAACTCCTCCTGCACCAGCAGCACCGCGCACTTGAAGGTCGTCGGGAAGCGATGCATGTAGCTCGAAAGCCTGGACACCACCAGGGACGACAACTGGTACGGGATGTTGGCCACGCAGGCGTCGAACGATTTCTCCTGGGTTTTCTCCTGGTCCGTGTCCGTTACGAAGCGGAAGTCCTCGAAGTCGGAATGCTCCACCACGAGGCTGCCGGCCTCGATCTCGGTCGGGAATCGGAGCTTGAGTTGCTCCACCATGCGCGGGTCGAACTCCACCGCGTGGACCTGCACCTTTGGGCTCACTTGCAGCAGCGCCGACGTCAAGTTGCCCGTCCCGGGGCCGATCTCCAGCACGCGCACGGTGTCCGAACAAGTGTCCGACAGCTCCGAAGCGGCCACGATCTGGTCCAAGATGCCATCGGAGACCAGAAGATGCTGCCCCAATTTGCGCTTGAGGTGCGGTGTGCCTCTCACTCGAGAAACATTGGTGCTAGAGGCCCAGCGACAGCGCAGCGAGCCCAACGAGGACACTCGGGAGGACACCAGGCGCAGTCTCAGCGCCATGGTCTCTTTCTGTGGTAGCTGTCAGCTCAATTTTTATGTTGTGTGTATAAAGTTTCACGATGCATTTACGTTGCATTAAATGTTTTAAGTTGCGGTTAGATTCATATTTTGGTGGTCGACTCGCCACTTTAACGCCTACGTCGCTATGCTGGCGGGGCGGAAGGCCTCGTACGCGTCGACGATGTCCAGGAACTTCCTCGCGGTCCTCTTATCGACTTTAAGGAAGTGGAGCGCCTGCGCCTTGTCCACGCCATCGCGCCTCCAGTTGATGAACATTTTGTCTCGGAAGACTTGGTTGTGGAGCAGATTCTCGTAGAACTCGTCGGTTCGCTCCCTCGCTGCTCTTTGCAAGAACTACTCGATGGTCTTGGGGTTGATGATGTCGTCCAGCACGGTGAGGAAGTTGCCACGCTCTTCCTCTTGACTGCCGCCTTCGTCGTTCTTTTCAACTGCCGTGGCGGATCGCAGAGACCGACCGCGGCCAGTCGTGGTGTGACTGAAATCTACAGTCGAGGAACGAGCAGTGGCAGCGGTAAAGAGAGACACGCTGCAGTCACTAGCAGGGCGCCGGAAAGACACGGGTGAGGGGAGGCGATTTGCTGTGCGATAGCAACTTGCTACTTCAAGTACACTAAAACGGACTTTATTAATAAAACTGACCAGTAAAACGAACTGAAGTAAGAATGATAAAAACCGTGTTCATTCCAAAAACATATTCGCTGCGTCCATGGTTCTGCTGTCGTCTCCGCGGCTGGAGGCCATCCGCCTCATCCGCGAGCAGCTCCGCTGTACATTATGGTAGGTCGCTGCGCTCTCCCCGCTCGTTATTCGCAGCGCATTCGTCTAGTGTTCTTCAACTGTAGTCGTAATATATTCCAGATCGAGCGATCAATCGGATCTAATCGAAACTGAGATACATCTCGATCAATCTGATTGGATCGATTACACACCCCTACCTTGAGCCAGTTTTCGCTCTGAAAGTCTTGAGGTTTGTAGCGCAGAGTCATAATCGCTCGTGTCAAATGGCGCCATTTCCGATCTTGCTGTCAACCCCACAAGCCGCCATGGCTCCGCATTCCCCCCTCCCCCCGCCACGGACACCCCTGCTACGGACCCCACGCACCTTGACATCACGCTCATGTGCAGGGGCTTCGTGGACACGCTGCCCGCCATCAAGACCGCTGATCGAGTGTCGTCACTGCGGCTGCCCGTGCTCGAGAAGATCAAGGAGCTCTTCGGCGTCACGCTGCGTCCGCCCCAGATTCGGCTGCGAACGACTGTTCAAGACGATGGCGCGTGGTCGGTAGAGGAGGACGTGTCAACCGCGCGATCCGGACCGACTAGAGCGAGCAATCTGATCGGGGCGGAGTTCAGGGGTGCGGGTGGCGAAGGTCAAGTGCAGCTACTCGTGGACTTCGCGGACCCGCTGGCAGCTCAGGAGCCGGAAGCGCAGTCTGATGACGAGGTGCCCCCTTCGCCCGAGACCGACGGCAACATGAGTGACGTCGAGTCTGCTGTCGCTCGATTCAACAACGGCTGCGTCAAGGTTGCTGGTGTCAATCGTCAGCTATCAGTGTATGACGTCCCCCGAGGATCTCGAGTCCCAGAACATGGCCTTCTCGGAGTTCAATGCCACGCGCATCAAGAGGATCTTCAAGGGGATGGAGGCACGCGACTACTTTCAACAGGGAACCCAGTTGCCGCCAAAGCTGGATGCGGGTATCCGGGCACCGTACCAAGATCTCGTCATGAGCAGCAAGACGCCTTGGCTTCAAGAGAACGAAGCTCTCAAGCGCCACTAGTGCTGACCAAGTGCGTCATTGCCGTCAACACTACAAGCTCGTCCAAGGAGAAGCTGTTGCTGAGGCCTGAACACCCTATCTCCTGCAAAGGGCTCAAGACCGCTGGCAACGCCGACTGGGTGGTGACAAGGGGGTAGCGGATGCTTGTGGTGATCGAGGCCAAGCAGAGCAGCATCCAGCAGGACCAGTATCAGCTCATGGCGATGATGGAGGCGGTCAGGATACACAACAAACAGCTTGACAAGAAGATCGACAGCATCAAGGCCATCATTACCGACTTCCAGAACTGGATGTTCGTGGGGCGCTCGACGGACATGCTACAGAAGGAAGAGCTTGGCGCTGCGATTCCAGTGAAGAAGGAGGAGGTCCCAGACACTCTGACCCCTATCTGCGAGCGCGTCTATCACATACTGCTTAACCTATAATATAACAAGCTCCGTTTTATTTGTACACTGTCTATTCATTCCTGGCGACTTCTGTCCATTAGATGAAGTAGCATCCATTGTCTCAGCTGTACCTTGTAACCACACGAGAAGATGTCCACCAGCAGCAGCTCCATCCATCGCTGTGAGGCAACCCCAGCACGGATTGGATAGAAGGAACTTGTGTGCTGATCGCCGTGCTGACCATCGCTCTCGTCACTGCGGTGGGCGACTTCCAGAAGGAGCGGCAGTTCCGAGCGCTCAACGCGGTAAAACGAGAACGAACTCGTGCGCGTCGTGCGCTGCCGGCCAGAGTCTCAACTACAGCAAGGACTCCCGGGTGCGCTAGGGGTCGCTTGTGGTGGGCGCCATCGTGCAGATCGAGCCTGGCGACGTGGTGCCTGCAGACGGCCTCGCGTTCAATACTCGTGAGCTCAAGGTAGACGAGAGCGCGCTCACGGGCGAGCCTGAGCTGATGCGTAAGGGCGACGCGCTGTTAATGCAAGCCTCTCACGAGGAGGTCGTATCCATCACGTTTTTCTCCGGCACACGCGTGATGGAAGGGTTCGCCAAGATGCTAGTGCTGTGTGTCGGCGAGCCGGCCAGATCTCGGCGCTAATTTAACGGCGAGCAAGACAAGGACGACGAATTCGAAAAAAAAAACCCTTTCTCCATTCTAGACGGAAGCTACGTCTCTTCGGCCAAAGGAAGCCCTTCCGGGATGTCCGCCACCAGGATGGTCGTCCCCAGAATGAAACACGAGAGATAGTCGCGCAGATAAGCTGCTTCCCAGGACTGACGAGGCTCCTGCACGAACGTCTCGATGCTGAAGCACGATAAAGACGAGAGTAGCAACCACGACGCCCATTTTGCCCAGTCACAGGGCCAGTGGAGTACGTTCAGGACGCTTCGTCTGCTGTGCACTCTTCGTAGGCTTTGAGAGCTCTTCCGTCTTCGTCTCCACAACATCCAAGGCCATCGCGCTGGTCCTTGCAGTGCGTCGCATGCTGCGTGGACGCAGTCTTGTGCGCCACTTGGCAGCCTGCGAGACCGTCGGAAATGCCATCACACTGTGCGCCGACAAGACTGGGACCCGCACGGCCAACCAGATAAGCGTCGCGTGCTTGTGGCTCCCACCTGACAGCGATAATTACTTTGCGAGTCCTCCGAGGACGACCAAGGCTCCGTTCAAGTAGACTTCAGCTCTGCGGACAGGGCCAAGGCTGTGATAAATGCTGCGATGATCCGTACGCTATGCGAAGGTGTGGCGTTGAACTCGATTGCCGAGCTGCTTCCTCCTGAAGATGGTGCTCCCAGACACTCCGCGAAAAGCTCTCGGCAGTCAGACTGAAGGCGCGCTCTTAGCGTTCGCCACTGCAGGCAGCGATGGTGAGTTGAACTACGCCAAAATGCGCACCAATGCGAACATTCGCCGCTTGCTGCCTTCAGCAGCGATCGTAAACGCATGTCAGTGGTTGTTCCGCGCCAAAACGATGAGAACCAGTGGCGCACGTGCTCCAGAGTTGGTTCTTGCGCGCTGCACCCAGCTGCAGACCCGCTCAGGTGGCACGATTCTGCTGACCAACGACCGCCGCCAGTGGCCGCAGAAGAACGTGCTCGCAGCTTACACGAAACGCGGGTACCGCACTCTCTGGTTGGCGTATCGAGACAGCAAGTCGACTGGCGAGGCCGTGGATTCCGCTTCAGCCGAGGTCTTGGAACAGCAGCTCGTTTGTCTGGCGCTGGTTACGATTGCAGACCTGGGACGCGTGAGGCTGTGGCTTCTTGCCAGGCCGCCTCCAATTCACTACTATACTGGATTGCTTGCCAAGTACCTCAGTAATAATGACTGCAGTTCAGCAACAAACAATAATAAACATTGGCGCAATTACTGCAATACGGTTCTGTATTAGAGCTGCTCTGAGTCACTACTCGTAGTGTCCTAAAAAATAAAAAATAAAATTCTTGTAAAAGTCGGCGGGATGTCCTTGTTCGCTGCCATGGTGAAGAAGAGTTGGAGTTCTGCAAGTGCCAGAATGCGAAGACGAAAGATAGCATCCTGCTTGCCCACTCGATAGCAGCTATTTGCAATTTATTTGAGATGAAGTATTCAGTATAATATCTGTAGCATGATTAGGTTTTGGGTTGTTAAGCGGCCTTCTATTTGAGCTTTAGTACAACGCGACTTTTTCGATAGACTTACTTTTGTCTATTTTATTGCAATTTTTGGTGCAATGTAATATTGTATTTTGAACGAAAGCTTCAATAATTCGTTTTTATACTGGAAAATACTGATTTTAGTAGTACGGAAATTTTTATTCAGACCCCTGCTTCTTGCCAAAGGGCGGGTATCGTGGTTCGCGAGCTAACCGCACGCTCCATCGCGCGTGAGTGTGGCATCTTGTCGGCTTCGGAGGAGGACAGTGAGATGTATACCGTCATGGATGGACCAGACTTCCGAGCGCTCGTGTTGCGTGCGCGTGGGGAGCTGCGGCAGGAGATCTTCGACCAGGTGTGGCCCTCCCTACGCGTTCTCGCCCGCAGCTCGCCGCAGGACAAGAACACGCTGGTGACTGGACTGCGTGCCTCAAAGCTTTTTGCCACAGCAACTCGCAGCCGTGACAGGAGACGGCACGAACGACGCGCCAGCGCTTCGGGCAGCTCACATAGGCTTCGCGATGGGAAAGAGCGGCACGTCCGTGGCAAAAGAAGCCGCCGACATCGTGCTCATGGACGACGACCTTGCCGGCGTCGTGAACGTCGCAGCAGACCTCTCGTGACGCCGCGTATGGCCAAACACATCGCGGGTCAGACCGCTTTGCAGCTCACGCTGCTCCTCCTGCTCACCTTCGTCGGCGACAAGTGGTTCAACGTGCCGTCGGGCCATGCATCCGTGACCAAGGACGACGACTCGGAGTCCACCGAGCACCTGACCGTCGTGTTCAACACGTTCGTGTGGCTGCAGCTCTTCAACCAGCTCAACTGCCGCCAGGGCGTGGCCGACACGCCGATGCTTCGCCTGCCCGAGCTGTGCAAAAACAAACTGGGGATCGCCGCGTTGTGTGCGCAGTGCGGCCTGCAAGTGGCCATCGTGCAGCTCGGCGGCGAGCTCTTCCACTGCGCCCCGCTCAGCGCGGCTCAGTGGGGCGCCTGCATTGCCTCTGGGCTGGGCACTGCGCACTACCAAACTCCTGCGTCGGCTTTGCACACGACAAGAAGTGCAGTAAAGCGTCATGCACAGGCTCAAACCCTCGTGGGCAATAACACAGTAATGACAAACCTACCTTTCCAGCAAGAAGTGAGCCCAGCGAGGACAATGCAGAACTGACGTCATTCGGGCCGTTGCAAGCTGAAGTGACCAGGTACCGCCCAATCAGACGGCGGGGACCAACCGGAGGCTGCGACGTGTGCGCAATATTGCGCATCGGCTCCGCCAAGAAGCAAGACCTCTTCATGTCTGCTGCCGATACATGCAGCCGCTATACATGCCATAGCGGCCCGCGGCGATTCAAATCTCCTCGGCTGGTTTAAAGCCGACACGCAACTCGGCTCATTGCGCTGCAGTCAAATTGGCACGAACAAGGCTCGTCACGGGCGTCGCAACAGGTGCTTCAGAAATCGCGACGAAACGGCGCCAACTGAAGTTGCACACGAACGCCGAGCGCCAAATGCAGCAAAGCTGAACTTTCGCTTTGCCCTCGTCCATCAAAGCGACCAGCACTCGCCGCCACCCGGCGCAGCAATTCCTTTCGCCAGGCAGAACCGGCAGCGCCGGAACGCGAGCTGGACCACCGGCGCACTGTTTAACACCGCCTGCTGCTGAGCATTCATCCATCACCACCGACGCGCCAGCCGGAGGCGCAAGGTGCGGCCGGCGAGCAAGCTCGCAACGCCTCGTCTCTCGCCGCGGCGCGCCGAGCAACTTCAAGAGCCGCTCGACCTCAGGCTATTCCAGCCCAGCAACGAAGCAGAACCTTGTGTCTGCAGCATCCTCGACAGCGAAGGCGAACTCCAGCCTCGCAGCGCGCTCTGCCTGCCTGCATCGCCCCATTGTCCGCGCGAAAGTGTCGGCTCGAAGAGCTCCAAGTGCAAGGAGCGATCTTCCATAGCCGCTGCGCCCGCTGTTAAATACAGTCCCGAGGCGTGCTATGCGCCGCTCCTCGTCCTCGTGCAACATCGCGCCACCGAGCAGCTTCAACTTGTGGCACCAGCCAGTCGATCTTTACGGAGACTTGATCATTCGGGGACGCAACGGTCGCGGAAAGGTACGACCCAGCGCGTGCCAGCGCCACACGTACTTTGCGGCGGGCCGAGTGACGCTCACTCCCGAATTTGCCGGCTCCTGCCCAAGCTCCCCCCCCCACCCCCAAGAGACCCAAAGATGCTCGCCCGCGCCACCTCGCTCTCCGCCGCCACGCTGCGTCGCGCCTTCTCGACAGCCCCGGGCCAGCAGAAGGTGGCCGTGCTGGGCGCGGCCGGCGGCATCGGCCAGCCCATGTCGCTGCTGCTCAAGGACTGCGACCACATCAAGCACCTGAGTCTCTTCGACGTGGTGAACACGCCCGGCGTGGCCGCGGACATCGGCCACATCAACACGCACGCCAAGGTGACGGGCCACGTGGGCATGGAGCAGGCCGGCGAGGCCCTCGAGGGCGCCGACGTGGTGGTCATCCCCGCCGGCGTGCCGCGCAAGCCCGGCATGACGCGCGACGACCTGTTCAACACGAACGCCGGCATCGTGCAGTCGCTGGCCCAGGCCGCGGCCGAGCACTGCCCCAACGCCATGATCCTCATCATCGCCAACCCCGTCAACTCGACGGTGCCCATCGTGGCCGAGACCTTCAAGAAGGCCGGCGTGTACGACCCCAAGCGCCTCTTCGGCGTCACCACGCTCGACGTCGTGCGCGCCGCCACCTTCGTGGCCGAGAACCAGAAGTGGGACCCGCGCAGCACCAACGTCAAGGTCATCGGCGGCCACGCCGGCACGACCATCCTGCCGCTGCTGTCGCAGCTCGAGGGCGCCAAGTTCTCGGACGAGGACATCGCCAAGCTCACCCACCGCATCCAGTTCGGCGGCGACGAAGTCGTGCAGGCCAAGAACGGCACGGGCTCGGCCACGCTCTCCATGGCCTACGCCGGCGCCCGTTTCACCGCGCGCCTGCTGGACGCCATGAACGGCGCCAAGGACGTCGTCGAGTGCTCATACACGCAGAACGACGTGACCAAGCTGCCCTTCTTCTCCACGCCCGTGACGCTCGGCCCCAACGGTGTCGAGAAGGTGCACCACTTCGGCGAGATCTCGGCCGTGGAGCAGGCCAACTTCGAGGAGATGGTCGTGGCCCTCGAGGCCCAGATCAAGAAGGGTGTGGAATTCGCCAAGAACAACTAAGTTGCTGGCCTCAGTGCGCTGGCCGCGAGTCGAACGCAGCGAGCGGACAGTGAGCTGACCAGGTAGTTTAGTGCAGGCCGGAGCCTATAGACTCCGGCCGCCACCTAAGGCTGTGCTCTGGTGCAACCATTAATATCGAATACAGATTTGTTTTACAGACAGCCCGAGACTCGGCGGCGGCGTTGTCGTGCTGCTGTGGGAGCCGTACAGGCAATTTGCCTGCCACGTCAGCACGATTTCCAGCTGCGTCACAGCCGCACGTTTGATGTGCGACTAGCGCAAGGTCGCCCTATCTCATTGGGCGACGCGATCTAGCCTCGTGCCACAAGTTACCGTACATGTATGTGACAGCGTGTGTACATTATCACGAAGGCGAAGTCTCCGACCATAAAGCCTTCATCAACACCGTGCGTGCTGGCCGCAAAAGGTTATGCTCGAGGTGGATAAGCTCAGTGAAGTCTGTGAGTGCGTGAGCATGCGTCCTCAAGCGGATTTGATACATATTTTTATATATATATTGTTGTGGATGCAGCAGACTGTTGAAGTTTTGGAAAATCCAGCACAACATCAGTGAAGCCAACTCTGCGAATCCCAAGACTCTTGGGATTCGCAGAGTTAGCAACACAGTCTTGACCCAAGACTCCTTGCGGCACCTCGAGTTGCTTCGCTCACTTTCCAAATTGCCAGCAGTCCGCGCAGTGCTTTCCCAAGTTTCGCCTCCTTCCGGACGCTATGGAAAGCGGAGGAGTGCTCAACTACGCGGATTTCTATGATTCGATCCCACGACGGACCCCAGGCGCTTCCAAGCGCCACCTCCGCTGGTTCTCCGTTGACAATCTTCGTTTCCACGAGCAGAAGGAGCTGCCACTGCTCGTTAACGTGTCGTCGACCTCGATGGAAGAAGACTTTGTCGTCTACCATTGCACCGTGTCCAGCGTCACATCCAAGAAAACGTGGAGTATGTCGTACCGGTACTCGGAGTTTCTTGAATTCCGGGCAAAACTCGACGACCAGTGGACATGTCACGATGTAAACTGCTCGGGATCGTGCCAAGCTCTGCGCGACGTTGTGTCGGCCTATTTCCCCAAAAAGCGCCTCGCGGTCCTATCTACAAATCACGGGGCGATTGCCAGTCGCAAGAAGAAGTTCGAGTTCGTGCTAATTCATTTGCTTCGCACGGTTCTCCTGCCAGGTAGCGTGATGAAATGTCGTCACGCTCGACAGAATCTACCGGCAAATGTGTTCGAGTTCCTTGGAGTGGAAGACGCTGGCGACCGACGCTCTTTGCTGCAGATTTTCGCTGACAACTGCTCCACTGCCAGTGAGAACTCCGCAGACGACACGACGCAGTGCATGGTCTGCTTGGACAATGTGGGGCTCCAGCAACACGATGCTGGGGGATCTGACACGGATGATGATGACAGTGATGTGGACGGGTCTCAGATCACCCCGAACAGAAGCGACGAGGACAACGCACAGACCGTGCTTCCATGTGCGCACACGTTCCACCGCAAATGCATCTTCGAGTGGCTCCTGTTCGCGTTCCACTGCCCAGTATGCCGCGCTGGACTGTGCCCTAACGCGTTTACTAGCAACCTTCGTCCAAAAACACACATCCAGTGGTGGCTGAGCGACTTCGAAGAGGACCTCTTAGTACCCTCCACAGCACAATAGGAGGACAAGGCACACTACAACAGATGCAGACGTCAGACTGAGTCTGTATCAACATAAATCCTGGTCCTTCAAAGGCCTGCGATGTAGCCACGACGGAACAAGTCTGCCACACTACCTCATTCAGGTTACCATTGCCCCCACGCCGCAACATCTTCAAACGCTTCGCAACTCGACGCCATTGATTTCTACGCGGCGTTGCACTACAGTCATGCACATGCAGCGCTTACCCGTCCAATGTGACCACTTCAACTTGCAGTGATGTAGCGCACACCATCTCGTGTGCCGCACCCAAACGTTGCATAGACCAGTCGGCGTGCATCGACTGGAGCTCCTCGGTCTCTCTCCATTGACCATCATGGCGACCCCGAGTGTGGACCCCGCCGTGCAGCAGCTCCTGAGGCAGCATGAGTTCCTGGAGCTCGTGGAGTCGGGCGAGGGCGACAACAAGCGCGTGCGCGTTAAGTGCCAGCTGACGCAGCACGAGATGCTGCCGCGCGCCGACGTCATCGCGCAGCACGTCGACTCCAAGAAGTTCGTCAAAGCCCGCGACTGGTACTGCCACGACTACTCGCAGTACGAGCCGTACATCGTGCCGCACCGCCGGCTGACCAAGAGCCTGTTCTGCAACGTCACGGGCACCATCCTGAACCGCATCCCGTACGAGGTGGAGAGGCACATACAGGGCAAGCGCTACAAGCGCATGAAGCAGCACGTCAAGGTCACAGTCACCAAGACCGAGGGCGACGACGAGCTGCAGGGCAACGCCGACTTCGATGCGGACGCGTTTGAGTTCGAGAACAGCCAGGTCGTGTACTCGGACGACGAGCAGGAGGAGGCACAGGGCGGCGAAGAGCAGGAGCTCGAGGAGGGGGCGGCCAAACCCAAGAAGGACGACGGGGAGGACGACATGGCCGACCTGTACCCGGATGACGAGTCGGACGAGGAGGAGACCAAGGACGCCGACGGAGACGAGGCCATGGAGGAGAAGCCCAAGAAGAAGCGTCCTGCCACGGGCAACACGGTCACCAAGAAGACCCGACACCACACCAAGAGGGCCAAGAAGACGGACTGAGGCGGCGTCTGGAGACGGCACACGTGAATAATATAGAGTTGTCTTCTGCGCGGGTACAAGGGCGCTGCTGTGCGCGTCAAAAAGGTGATCTTGATGCTCCCAACTTAATTTTAACATGCTACAGGTTACAGGCTCGCCTCGTATGCGCGCGTCGTCCTGATGTTACACATATCGTTCGCAGCTTATGCCACGGCCTCGGTCTCGGTGGGCGCCGAGTGCGTCACCTTGACGATGTAGGGCGTGGCCTTGTGCTGGTGGTACGCCGGCTTGCCCTTGAGGCCGAAGCTCTCGAACAGCTTCTTGTCCTTCTCGAACGCCGGGTTGGACGTGGTCAGCAGCGTGTCGCCGTTGAAGATCGAGTTGGCGCCGGCCATGAACATCATGCCCTGCTCGGCATCCGTGAAGGACATGCGGCCGGCGCTGAGACGCACCATGGTCTTGGGCATGAGGATCCGCGCCGTGGCGATCATGCGCGCCATGTCGGAGGCCGTGACGGGCGCGATGTCCTCGTCGAAGAGCGGCGTGCCCTCCACGGACACGAGGGCGTTCACGGGCACGGACTCCGGGTGCTCCTCCATGGTGGCCAGCGTGTGGAGCAGCCCGACGCGGTCGACCTTGTCCTCGCCGAGGCCCAGGATGCCGCCGCAGCAGACCGAGATGCCGGCCTTGCGGACGTTGCCGATGGTCTTGAGCCGGTCGTCGTACGTGCGCGTGGTGATGACCTTGGCGTAGTGCTCGCGGCTGGTGTCGAGGTTGTGGTTGTAGGCCGAGAGGCCGGCCTCCTTGAGCTGCACGGCCTGCTCCTCCGTGAGCATGCCCAGCGTGCAGCAGACCTCGAGGTCCATGGCCTTGACCTGGCGCACCATATCCAGGATGTGCCGGAAGGCGTTCTTCCGGCCCACCTCGCGCCAGGCCGAGCCCATGCAGAAGCGCGTGCTGCCCGCGGCCTTGGCGCGGCGCGCCATCTCCACCACCTCCTGCACCTTCTTGGTGGGCTCGGGCTTCACGAACGTCTTGTGGCGCGACGACTGCGAGCAGTACTTGCAGTCCTCCGTGCAGCCGCCGGTCTTGATGGACAGCAGCGTGCACTGCTGCACCTCCGTCGGGTCGAAGTGCATGCGGTGCACGGTGGCGGCCTTGTACACGAGCTCGAGCAGCGGCTGCTCGAAGATGGCCTGCACCTCGGCCTTGCTCCAGTCGTGGCGCAGCTCGGACGACAGGCCGGGCACCGTGAGCGACACGGAGGCCACGTGCGACTGGTGGCGCGCGGACGCGGGCGCGCACAGCTTCAGCTTGCGGAGCACGGCGGGGCGGAACATGGTCGAGGGCGGGCGGTCCTGCGGTCCGGGCGGCGAGTTCGGTAGTGAGCGCACCCCACCAGAATGATTCGCAATGCCCAGCGGATCGCAAAATGCTTGAAGTTGCCATATGAAGTAGCGGTAGCACTTCAGCGTGAAGTGCCGAGGGCATCCAAACACGGCAGTCTGAAGACTTTTGGCACAGGGCTATACAGTTAGCTACATGCCCCCCCCCCCCAATGCAAATGCGCATCAAGAGCGCTTTTTACAGTCAGTATAGTACCATGTACAGGGCTGCTAGTTGTCGTATGCGGCTGTTAAAGCTACCGAAACGATGATCAAGGAGTCGGAGATCGCGTCCGCGCTTGGCCTTTCTCGTGCCGCCGAGTATTCATCTCGAGTGGGTTCTTTTACGTTCTCAATGACGTCAGGCGCGTGTGAACATGCAAATCGCTGACGCTTTGTCGGTCCGAGACTCGCTGCTGCCGACGTCGAAGGCGGCGACGGAAGCCACTTTGGAATTGGTGGTCCAAGGATCGTTCGTATCACGGTATCTGCTGGACGGTACCTCGGTATTAGTTTTTTTTTCACTCTCTCTTTTCTTTTTCAGGGGAATCGAGAGCGGTAGGCAACTTGAAGGCGGCGCACCAACGGAATTGGGGCTGGCTTCGCGGTTCTGGACGAGAGGGACTTTGGTCGAGCTGAGCGAGAAACAACGTCGGAGATACATTGCAGCGCTAACGGTGCATTGTTCTGGCGGGCATGCGGCAACGCTACTGAGGAAGCTAGGCGTACGAAACTGAGTTGACAGCGACAGCTTCACGCTTCAAAGAAATGGAAATGCAAGCCAGCACCGTGCTTTCACCTCACTCCGGTCGTTCGCAATGCGGCTTCGGAAAAGTACTACGAATTCACTGCACGAACAATTCCAGCGACCACACTATTCTGGCGGTGTATTCAGAACCCAGTCATCAAGTGTAGGCACTGTGACGGTGGCATCGAATTAGGATATGTCAAGGTGCGATCGTGACCTCAAAAGGCAAGTACTGTACTGTACCCCAGCAGTAAGCTGGTCATTGGATATTGCAGGGTAGAATTGGACAGAGCCACTGGTCTACAAGATTGGACAAACTACAAGTTCTCTCGTGACAGATAGTTAGCGAGCTGTCCGTAAGCAAGATAAACGACGGTCAAGGCAAGAATCGAACGCGCCTGGATCCGTTGCGGGCGTATTCACATTTTACCGGGCTCAAGTATACACACAGGATACACAACGACAACCACGCATGCTTCCCCTGTCCCTTCTCGAAGCAGACCTGGCGGATCCTTCAAGTAGTGTTCGTGGTCGGCAGCAGAGTGCAGTTAGTTCATTAATTTTTGGTTTTGAAGTGAGGTAAATTCATGTCATGTAGCTCTCCCTAACGCCACCTATGCAGTTAGTTCATTGCTACGGATTACTATAGCTTTACCACTGCAAGATTTGCGAAGCCCATAAGCAACTATGATTGCATCGGACGAGGATAGAATTGCTCAAAACTATGTCAATGTGTGTAACTTTCGGTACTCGCGTTGCAGCCCCCACTTCAGCCTAGTTAGTGAATTTATCGGTACCATCACAAAGGCATCGATCTGCATTGACATTAAATGTCAATGCAGAGCATCCAGGGGTGGTCGAAATATGCTTACAACCCGTGCAAATCTTGAGATCAGCCTAGCTAATGATCATGAGTACACGAACGCTGTGCGTCGCTTCCGGTTTTTTTTTTTCTTCCGGTCTCCACATTCATGGGGATGTCAGTGCCGTATTCTGCGGTAGGCGGATTGTTGAACAACTAAATCGTCTGATTCTTCTGCTACATTGGCCGCATCAGGCTCATAGCGTTCAGAATTGACTGCATCATGAACAGCACGCAATGCCTCGGCGTCACATTCTTCTATTGCGTGTTGAATGCAGTCAAAATTTCTACTTTAGCACGAGAGAGTTCTTTTCTGAAGAAACTACGCTTTCGCCCAAGACTTCTCCGGTATTCTCAGTCAAAACTCGAATGCGCGATCAATGTCTATCAATGTCTATCATGCCCACCCGCTGCCAAAGTGGCACGAATGTTCTTCGGTATTCCCAGTATAATGTACGTACAATCTCCGATGACCCTTGCCTTCGAACCAAAAAGTATTCTTGCACCAACAAGAGGAAGCTGACAACGTCTACATGCCTCTCCCAAGCCCTGCACCATCGCTTCAGGATGTATATTTGAAGGCAGGCCTTGCGATGACCGACATACATCAAAGTATGGATCCTACTCGGGCATGTACATGTAGCCGACGTAACATACTTCAAAGTACTATTTAGTATTTCTAATGAATAGGTCGGAGTTAGGAATCGCATGCAATTTTTTCTTCGAGTTGGACATCATTTTTGTGATCTCCAGTGCGCATCGTAAGCCAGCACTCTTCTGCCCTTGAACTCGTTGCATTTGCAGTGAATTGAACAGAGTAACTAGATCACAGCGAGCAACTGCTATGTGTGCTCCTCGTTCCGATAAGGACGACCACCATTGGTTTTTAATGACTTTCCCTCAAAGTCTTTGATTCAATCGACTTTCGTGGACTTCCATCGGTTTAAACGCTATCATTCCACGAGATCGCATTATTGCGACTCGATGACCTAGTATCGAGCAAGCTCAAACCTGAGTAATCAAGGAGAGCGTGGACATCACGAAAACACGTTAAAATAACGGGATAATACGGATAGTGGTAATATATCCATTGAGGTCGTTTAGTAGCGTGTCATTCGGCTCGGTCAAGGCTAATTGCAAGATCCACTACGGTAGCAACCGGGCGGTTGTCATCCACAAAGCTGTGTCAGATAGTTTTGGTGATGAACTCAGTCCCTCGACACAACGAGACGGAAGACGCCATGGTGCCCAATGAGCCAAAGGACGCACGTACGCAGGCTGAATTTGGGAAGAATGGAAGGGAAGCATCCCCACTACCAGCCTTACAATTTGTCTCAGTGTTCGCACATTCTAGAGCTGTCATCGAGGAGGTACGCGCCGTGGGGGCTAATGCAACGTACGTGGTGGGCGTCTTCAACCGTTCAAGTCTAGAAAACTGCTTACCAAAACTGCACAAACCTGATCGCATTCTGCCACGTCCAAGTTCGGACTCGAAGACACAAGCCTCGGAGCGTCCCCGTTGACTCAGATGTTTTATAAAGTGAATTGGAGGGATTCAGAACCGAAGCTGCTACTTTCCTCGTTTACCTGCCAGACTAAGCAAGATACTTCGCCATTTCCCCTGTGTACGATTTTTTTCCTGAGGGTCTGAACTGCAACCTGGGCCAGACTCTTTTTCTTGATCTGCCGCACCAACTCCTCATACTCAACCACCTTCGCCATATCGTTCAAGTAGTTGACGTAGCCGATATACTTTAGGTACGTGGGGTCTCCATGAACGCGGCCATACCTGGTGCATGCTTATTGACCCCTTACTTCCCATATGTTGTACCGTAGAACATAAGAGGTGTATCGCTTGCTTCACTTTTTTCGCAGCTTCTATGTTATGTTGGACCTCCAACATAAGGGACTGTTACACTTGGAATTTGTATGTGGGTACTGTCAATTTCACTCCATAGTGAAATCAAGACAACAGTTTGAGTGGAAAACAGCCAAATGCACAGGCTTAGGTTTCGGCAAAGATGCAGTTCAGTCGATTGTGTTAAAGACTGTACTCGTCACCCACCACGAACTGGTGGCTCCCAGCACAGCCCTCATTCTTCAAAACGGCGAGACGAGAGCAAGATGGTCAGCGGCACCGGGAAGCAACCACAGCGCAACCTGACGGAGCAGGAGCGGCGCCGATGCAGGGAGGCGTTTCTGAGTGACAGACATGCGCGTCGCATTCGTCGAGCGGCGAGTAAGACTAAGCGCACGGGTACAGAAGGAAAGAGGCCGAAGAAAGGAACGAGGAAGGAGGGCGCCAAACATACCACGGCGGCAATGGCTATTCGGGGCGCGCTGGAGGTATCGACGGTGAGTGCGAGGGGTGCAAAGGCGGAGGCAAAGGAGATGGAGGTGCCTGCGTCCGAGGCGAAGGAGACGGATGTGCCTGTTGAAGATGCGGTGGTGACGGAAAAGTGGAGGTGGGCAGCGTGTGTGTTGAGGAGGAGGCGGAGGTGGAGGAGAAGGAGGCGGGGCAACACGCCGGTTGATGACGCGGCGGAGGAGAAGGAGGCGGTGGTGGTGGCGGACAGCGTGCCTGTGGAAGACGCGGCAGAGGCGGCTGGCTCTCTTGGAAATCAACGCAAAAGACGTCGGGCAATCTTTGAGGACGTGAGTGCAGGCGGTGAGAGCAGTTCCGACGACGATGTAGCAGCTCCGAAGATGCCGCCGATGCCGCCGCAGTGTATTGTTGACGGTGATGCTAACCTGATGGATGCTGCGGCCGATGCGTGCACCTACCTGAATTCCGATGAAGATCTGTCGGTGGAGGAGGACCATGAAAGCGGCGATGACGACAACGAGAGTGACTGGGACATCGGGGAGCTGACAGACGAAGATTCAGAAGACGAGGGAGGAGAGGACTTGCCCGAGTCAGTCTGCAGTTACTCGCGCAGAGCAAGCCTGCAATATCGATGATGCGGACGCATGGCTGGGAATATGGTACGTTACGTTGTTCATATACAACCTAAGTGGAAACTCATGTTGGCTTCCTCCAACATAAGTGTCATCATAAGTTAACTTGTGGATTTTTGCATATAGACCCTGAACAGTTTGGTCCAGACCCAACCTATGAAGACTTGTACGATGGACTTACGGACCGAGCGACAGTGTCATGGCAGTGGGCGACGATCCGCTAGCCCTGCTCTTCTACTTCATGCCGCCAAAGCTCTGGGCGCATATTGCTTCTGAAAGCAATCGTTACCACACACAGTCCATTCCGCAGAGAGCGAGGGCAATCCGTTCGCAGCAGCGTCGGGCCGGCCAAGAGCTGGAAGAGCTGGGCAATATCCGCAGTCGACTCGCGCGTGTGCCGGATATTGAGCCGTGGGAGGTGCTGCGCGTCATGGGTCTGCTAATTGCGCGCATGCTGATGCCTATGCGCAAAGGTATTGCTGCGCATTGGTCTACAAAGCAAATGGGGGCGCTACCTACGAACCGATTCAACCTCTTCACGACCAAGCACCGGTTTTTTTATATCATGGGCTATCTACACTTCTCGAACAACAAGTTTCCAAGTGCAAGCGTCGACCGCGGGAGGAAGATTCGGCCGGTCGTTTATGTATTGCAGAGGACTTTTGCTCGTGGATATCGTGCGCCATATGTGATTAGCTTCGACGAAGCGACGTTGCCATCCCGTTCCCGCTACAACCCGACTCGTCAATTCAACAAGGACAAGCCCCACAAGTGGGGGACGAAGGTGTTTGTCACGGCATGCGCTGAGACGGCGTATTGTTTGAGGTACGTGATGCTGGCTGTGGTAGGCTTCGGCCTTGCCACAGCCTTTTTGTTTTGGCCCAAGTGCTTATGTTGTACTTGGTACAACATAAACCGCCGCCATCAGCTCTTTGCTGCAACATAAGCTAACATAATGGTGTTGTTGCTATTGCAGGATTGAAATCTATTGTGGAGCCAAGTCGCACTTGCAGACACCCGTACCAAAGGACAACAACACTGGTGAAGCTGCCGTCCTGAGGAACATGAATGCGCTGTGTCCTCCATCGACGACGTCACCCTGGCGTCTCGTAATTACGGATCGGTTCTATACGTCGGTCAAGTTGGCGCTGGAGCTGTTGCATCGACGGATGTATCTGACCGGCACGATCCAGACTGACCGTGCTGGTTATGCAAAGGGCGTCGTCACCAAGAAGGAAACAAAGCAAATCAACAAGCAGAAGATTGTGGTGCCTCCCCAGGGAACGATCAAGCTTGCTGAGAACAAGCGGTTCCGCAGCTGACGGCAGCGATGTGGATGGACCGCACCCCGGTTCATTTGCTCTCAAGCGGTGGCAGCCGCAAAACGGGCACCGTCAGTAAGTACAAGGGGGTTTGCTGGTAATGTAATGCGCTGCTAACCTATGCTGTTTGTGTTGCAGTGCGGCGGGTCTATCGGGAAATGCAGCCAGTACATGTGCCGGAATTGGTCCGAGACTACCACCGCTGGCTGGGGGGCGTCGACGTCCACGACCAACTCCGGATGCAGCGCTACAGCGTCCAACTCACCTACAAGACACGGAAGTATTACAAGACGCTTTTTCTCGGTTTATTCGACATGGCGCTGGTAAATGCGTTTATCGTGTTCCACCACCACAAGTAGCTGAACGACAACCGACCGCAGGGAAACAAGCGCCGTCCGCATTCTTGGAGACACTGCTGGAGCAGCTGCTAGCGGTCGACAGTGCCGAGGCCTACGAAACGATCGAGGTACGCTATGTTGACCAAGCCAACATAATCGTTGATAGGGGCTAACTTTATGTGTGTTATGTTGGCTTTGTTTGCAAACAGAGAGCAACAATAGCTCGCGAGAGGACAGCAGCTTCTCCTGCACGTGAAGCTGCTCCGCAAGCTCCAGCGACGATCGTAAGGAGGAGATGGGTGGGCATAGCCTCGAAGAAAACCCAGACACCGTGGACAACGAGCAAGGACTCAAGAAGCACCAGCGCTCCTGCAAAGTGTGCGCACTGTTCAAGACGAAGCCGAGGAAGTACACGAAGTACTTCTGTCCTGAGTGCTCGACAGGGAATCGCCGGTACGTCGCCGCTGCGCAGATAAGTCCATGATGTCCAAGCTAACGCTGCTTTCTTTCTGCAGGAAATACTTCTGCAATGTAGCGCGGGGCCGATACAAAACCTGCTTCGCTATCTGGCACGGCGACTGGAACAATGGAAACGATATCCCGCGCAGCCTGCTACAAGAGCACAAACTGCGCGACCGGCCTCCTGCTGCGCACCCGGGCAAGAAGCGCCGCCGGCGTTCACCTTCTGAGAGAGATGAGGAGAATGACGATGAAACTTTCGACGGAGCTGTGCAGGGGGATGAAGCATAGGCTTGTGCTGCGTGTACTGGATTCTCATTTTTTGTGCTGCAATCAATTGAAACGCTACTGCCTTCGTACTTTTTTCTGATTATCGACCTCTGGTGTACGTGTGCAATGCTCAGAAAAGAAGCTGCCCAGATAAACAGTACAGCGTGTATGTTGCCTTAGCCATCACAATCCCTCCGTCAGCCCAGGTTTTCGCCAACATTAGACCTGTAATGCTGGATATGTCACATTTTATCCTGAAACAAACCTGTACTATCCAGGCAGCATAGTCGGTCGAAAATCGACCCCATACAAATTCCTATATATTCTTATGTTGTACCTCCAACATAAAGATCAAAAACTACCCCTCACTTTTTTCCTGGGAAGTAAGGGGTTAATAATATCGTTGATCTGGATAGTAATTTTCAACTTCTTCGCGTAGTCCTCCTTGGTCATCTTTTTCATCATCATTTTCTTCATCTTGTTCGTAGTTAGAGCTCTCTCTTCAGTATCAGCGCCAGTTTTCGTGTGGTGGGCCCTCAGTAGCCGCTGGCTTTAGACGGCGGGCGAAGCAACTTTGGAGATCTGGTTGATACTCACCGAGGACACCTCGCCGACAACCAGAAATGCCGCCGCGACCAACACCAAGACGTGGGATAGACGCATGGCTCGATCGTTACGAGGAACTTGAGAGCTGGGGGGTAAGTTTCAAACTGAGAGGGTTGCCATTCAACATACACGAATACCATTGGTGTGAGTCGCACGGTGCTATACACTGGAGCACATCCCTAGAAAGGATAACTTGAGTCTCGTTTTGCTATAATGTAATACCAATAATAGCAGTTCCATACTGACAACGCCCTAAAATCACCCGCAAAAACCGAATTACACTCAATTCACATGATTAGCACCAAGGCTTGTTGATTACCACTTTCCAATCAGCTAACGGCATCTCACAGGCACCTACCACCATCTCCAGTCATTGTACAAGCACCTTTAAGCACGCAAGCTACAACGTATCTAGATTCGGCCAATCAGGCCCTGTAAATCCCATAGTTTCAGCAAATCAAAAGCTAGCATTCCAGTAGCAATCCCGTTTTCGCTAGCTATGGCGGCACTTTGGATTATCCAACGTTCCGTACAAGCACCACCTCCGCATCCAGCACACACCCCCGCATCCATCACCATGCCCCGCACGCAGATCGGCTGGGTTCTTCTAGCCAGAGACGTCACCTCCTCTGATAGCGCCATGCTCATTGAGTCGCTCAAGGCCTACACCGTGAGCAAGAGCGGCCTCTCTCCGTGCTCGCTGTGCACCGAGCCGACACCGCACAACATGCGCATTAAACTGCTACTGTGCAAGTGCACGGCCTGCAAGTCTGTCGCCCCGTATGCCCGTTGTCTGTGGAAGGGCAAGGTGCAGATGTAACGGGGTTACACGAAGGTCACATGTAGTGTAGCCACACTATGTGTCACCTTGACGGAAGTGGTACAAGGTACTACTTCTATTAACAGGATTTCAGTACGTGGCTTCAGAGCCACTCGATATGCATTTGACTAGGTTTAACTATGGTAGATAGTTAAAGTCATACATTTACACCACAGGCGGCTTTGCCGCTGATAAACAAAGAAATAACAGTTCAGTTTTAGCATCAAAGAGTGTATTTGCCTTGGGTTAGGGATACCGACTCTTTGAGTCTCTAGTTAGTAATACTAGAGGAATCTTAGCCTCTGCGGAGACTTAGGGGTTCGGAGAACCACCAGCTAAGACTCGGAGAGTCATACGTCTTCCTCTGACGCACTACGCTACGCAGCCCCGCTGCAGCAGATCTGCGCTTTGTCCAACGTGGTCAAGATCTCGGAGGCTGCCCACCACGTGTCCCCGCTGTACCCACCTCGTCGCGCTCAGCTGACGGAGGAAATGTAGACGTACATTCGTGAGATACGCGCCTACAACCACAAGCCCATGCAGATTTAACTGGCCTCGTCAGACGCTTTAACGTGGAAGAGGCCATGATGCCTTCCTTCTCTAGCCAAGGTGCAGCGCTTCGTGCAGCACTACCGTCGCGCTCACCTTGGCAGAAGCGATTTTCACGACGACCTGACTGCGAATGTGCGCGAGCACGCGTTCCGAGTCGACGAGGATCTCTCGCAACCTTTTACTTTCACCTGGCGCTCAAATGCCGATCGAGAACCTATTGTTGGGCTCGGTTCGGACACCGACCCGTTTGTTGTCGGGGTATCATCGAGACAGCTGCTAATGCGACTAAATCGCGATCCGTCCTCGTACGTGCTACACCTGGACGCTACCTACAAGTTGAGTCAAGTTGAGTATCCACTCCTGGTGGTTGGAATCTCAGACTGCATGAGTTCCTTCTACCCGGTGGCGTTCTTCATTATGTCGCAACAAACCCAAAGTCACTTCGCTGAGGCGCTATCAATGCTAAGGCGTGCTTACACTCAGGTAACGAGCAAGCAGCTGCATGCCCGCTACGTCATGGGCGACGCGGACTCAGCTCAACGAAACGCGGTAGATGCCGTGCTCGGCGTGGACAACGAGTTGGTCAATTTGCTACTATCATCTTGCTGCAAAAGTCTACGAAAAAACTCGCGGTATCCCGGTCTCTCTAGCTGCTCGCATCTCTCGTGATATTGCAGATATGCACTATGCGACTTCAACAGCCGAGCGTGGTGAAGCACACTGGGAAAATCATCGCTCCGATCATCTCCCATCAATCAAGACTACAAGTCCCTCTACAGTGACACCCGGTTGAGTGACATCCGGAAGAATAACACCCTCTACAGTGACCCAAGACGAGTGGCTGGTATCATCCCTGCACAAAGCGATTGTACCCACGCCACATCGATCTTGACGAGGATTACTTGATTTCAAAGAATGTAGGTCAATCTCGTGGAGTAAACAATCGGGAGAGAGCCAGCGCTGTAGCGGACGGTCAAGGGAGCGCAAAGAAGCACGAACTAGGCCTTAGGACAAGCTAACACATTAAACAGAGTTGTATTTGCCTTCTTCGCATCAATTGGACTTCACCTTCGCACTACCGGGCACGGGAACGTGTATTGGTCCACCCGACGCTACGCGGAGCTGTACCAGACTGCAAGACGACATCGGACGCCTGGATTGCTTGGTCAGACGCCCGTCAGCTCTCACTCAAGACCCTCGCTATAGGAAGCGACAAGCCCGGAAGGAGGAAGGCGACACGCCGACCGCAACACATTGGCCGGCTAAGATCAAAATTGGCTGGAGAGACGCGATCTCAACACACGAGATCAAACGTACTCACCCTTATGGGCGCAGCAAGTAGAAGTATCCCCGCTGCTGCCCCAAGTTCTCGCTGTTCACCTGACAGTCCAAGACCTCAACAACAAGCGCGTCTTCCAAGATCACCCGACGAGCGATCCAGCCCACCGACGGGTACACAAGGTGAAAAGATCAGCAACTTCACGGAAGATCGGAGTACCCCCTCCGTTAGTCGGCAGTTCGGGCGCCGTGAGCAAGAGGAACCCCGCGATCAACAATTTTCGCAGGACCACTTCGCCACACGAGCTGGAGCGCATTCAAACACGTTGCTTGGAGGAGTGGCAGCAGTTGCCGTAGCTCTTCGCCTTCGCGAACTACTTTTCAACTCCGTGGATCGGCTCTCCGTTCTGCCACTGGCAAGCGTTCCACACACCGCGTGGGTTCGCAGCCATGAATAACACCGTTGAGCAGTTTAACCGTGCTATCAAGCGCGATTACATCCTCCGCGCCCGCCTGAAAATGGGGACGCTGATTGACCAGCTCCTTCTGTGCGTGCGTACAGAAGGCATCCGGAACAAACCGTTTGCTACAACCATTCGGCCACGCGCTGATGGTGTTCGTCGTGCGCGACAGATGAGAAAGGCGGGTTCAATCCAACACTCCATTGGCTTCTTGACTGGTGCAGCCACGGTGCCAACGACAGCCGATGTAGTCCACGTGGTCTCCGACCCGCTTGAGCGCGTGTACGATCCGCAGGACAGACGGACCAAAGAGGCTCTCCCAGTGACTGCATGCATTTCTGCGCAAAAGGCCAGGATGGAGATCGCTGACATGCCGGGCTGTGGCTGGGCAGTCGACGCTGATACGAAAACATGCGGGTGCCGCATATTTCTTAAGGCCGGTTGCTGCATCCACCTCGTCCACGGTCTGTCAGTTCGGGACAGGCTTGAAGTCTTTGGCCGGGCACGGCTTGTCTATCGTGGCCGCAACAGAGTACGCCGTCTGCAGACTGAAAATCAAGGAGCTGGAAGGCCTGCAAGCAACGGCAAAGCACTGCAGTTAGTCTAAATAGTAATGAAGTAGCTTAATTCTTCTTCTCCATCAGTACCATTTGAGTTTGGCCGGTCCCCACCCACCCACCCAGCCACCAAGCATCAATGTCCGAGCCATTGCAACATAGTCTAACAGCTCCCGTGGCTAGTCCGTTAGCTATCCACGCATTGGCAGCGCGGCAAACGGCTGATAATCTGCACGCCGTCCCCGGTGTGTATCACTCCTGCTCGCAACGCACTCTATGGCTCCCCACCTTCCTATATATGGCGAGCATTATGTTTGCCCTTTCGGGTTCGTACATACATCAAATACCGGAATTAGCCTTTGCACTGGACAAGAGGGGCGAACTGTCGACACGATGCGGCTCATGATACCCTCCGCAGGCCCAGGTGGATCCTGTGGCGATCAGCAACGCCGCGCGTCCACCTTCGGTGCTCGCCGTCGTGGTGGCGCTTCAGAGAGCAGGATTTCCAAATGAAAGAAAAGTGTGGCCCACGCGTATGATGTGGTGCACATATACTAGACTGGCCACACCATTCGATTGACAACTGTAAAACGCGTGTCACATGTGAGCGAGATCGGCTTTGTCCCATCAAATCTGAGTGGCATTGGGCGATTGGTGGTGCCCACTGCCAGTTCAGAGGGTGATTTTTGTATTTTGTCTTCCATACTGTATGGTATTACAGAGAGTAGCGGTAATAAGAAAGGGTTCAACGAGTAAACTATTGGATGTGTATACCATACAAAAGACAAATCAAATCTGGGAGAGGAAGAAATGTATTGAATTAGCTATAGTATTTGGTCGTATTAAGTACGGGGCTCAGTAGATCCGCAATCTACCATTCTGTCCACGAACAACCCAGCGTGCCGCCAGTACCGCGTGATGTCCTCTGCAGGCAGTTCGTCCCAGGCATCGCACATCCACTCCAACGCATCCGAGGGGTTTATGTCGTGCGGGTCGAGATCTTCATCGACTAGACCTAGCGCAGTTTCCTGGGTGCGAGCTGCCAGCACACGCTTCTCCAGCCACGCAATAACCCTTTGATCCATGGGCTGTATTGCAGCCGTAGTGTTGGGGGGCGGCATCTTCACAGCGGCGTGCAGCTCTGATGTCCACAGATCCGATCTCGCCGTGGCCCCGGCGCTTCTTGAGGCCATGAAGTGGTGCTGCCAGCCATTCTTTTGTGAACTTGGCTCAGGAATGGCGAGGAAGTCAGCATACTCCCTCGCCAGCCACCGCAGTATCGCTCCAGACAGCGCAACCTTTCTCTTCTCGAAATGCAGCACTGCCTCGACCATATATGTCTCCAGCAGTCCTCTTGTGGGGGATGGGGCCTTCTTGCTGCCCAGGAAGTCCGGCGCAGCTCGGCCTCGCGGTTGAGAATCTTCGACACAGCAGGAATAGAGGGAGCCTTACGCAACTGGGCATCGATAGGCTGGGTTATTGGTTGGGCAAACACAGTTCATGGGATGGGGGGCTGGTAGTGCTGCGATCTTGGTCTTGCGGTCTTGGTCTTTTGAATAATAGCGCGCAAATTTTGAATTTAAATTCGGAGTGATGGTTAGAGTGCAGAGTGCAGCTCTCGTCGTTTTGATTGGCTCAGTACATAATCGAGGTCCTGTATAATCGCATAAGTATGTTTTCTCAAGGATATTAGTTATTAACCCTTTCTTATTGCCGCTACTCTCTGTACTGTACATGCAATACACTTCGCACCTCGAAGTAGCGCAATCATTGTCCTAGCTTTGGACAGCAAATCGTGAATTAGAGCGGCTCCGTATCCCAAACCCAAAACAAGCAGAAGTGTTGCTGCTACACTGTTCTGTACGAAATGGTATGTATATTTCCTTAAGAAAATGCAGTTGCATCCTACTACTATTCGTATACTTCGAAGTACTTAGTAGTACAAACTCTCTCGTTGCCAACATTGGGGAGCAAAAGTTGTGCCAGACCTCGCTACCACATCACATCTCCTTTGTTTACAGAGTAGAGCTCGATCTTCGACTTGATGCCATCGCGTTTCCCAGACGCATACGCAACGGATAGGCGAAGACGTCAACGCTTATCTTCCGATCTCCGCGTTGACGTCTTCGCCTATCCGTTGCAACGGGGGAGGGGGATCCGCGACAAGAAGAGTTTTTGAGGCCGCGGCGCCGCCCGACGGACCGTCGGCGACGGTACTGGTTCGTGCCGTGATCACCTGCGAGGACTCGATAAGGTAGACTTTTTGGGGGTCACCGGTGGATCCGGTCCTCTTTGGGTCCTGCGGACCAAAACCAGGACCCGTATAAAAAATGGTGTAGTTTGTCACTGGTCCCCGATTTGGGTCACCATTTAGTGAGACCTGTATTACGACCTGAAAGACATAATAACTTACGTTTATCTTTGTTTTTTGGCAAACTTGATAGTGATGTTGTGCATTACTATTGTATGTTTCATGCGTAAGGTTCAAACTGTATTATAGACTAGTTTGGTTTCGTCGATCGGAATATATCGACAGAGTCAAATAGGATATTTTCTAGACTCACATCGATTCGTGATGAGATTCCACGACAATAAACTTATCAGATTGTTAAGTTGCTTTGGATTGGTGATTGGGGGAAATCTACAAGCTGTGAACCTCATACCACATGTGTCGCTGTCTGTGCCTGCATACTCCATTGCAGTGCGAGTAGTTCGTCAAGCTTCGGTTGTGTGCGCTATAAGCGACGTAAAGTACGTCGAGGAAGAACCCAAGCCCGCCCAATGCAACGGGCTACCAATACCTGGGCAACTAGATCTACGCAACACTGGTGTAGAGCAACCAGAACTTCACCTGCTTAGTCTTCTATTCAGGCAGCTTCAAGCTGGATAAAAGCTAACTCTGCTAACTTTACGATACCTCTATATTTGCATATAATATCAGCGCATTCATATTATTTATGATTAGAAGTTTTTAAAGCTCATTTTAACGCGGTCATAATTTTAGTCCTGGTTGGTCACGGTTTTGGGTCTGTTTTATATCGGTCTCACTTTCGGATCGCGGACCCAAAAATGACCGGGCCCACCGGTGGCCCAATTTGACTTCTTCCCTCGATAATCTCCACCATTGAACTCGCTTTTCGGTGGAAGTCCTCAAGTTCAAGGAGCCTCCTTTTGGACAAAGTCAAGCGTCATGAATTTCATCGAGATGCAGGACGCAGAAGGCGATGCCGTCGCCTAGTGTCTTCGACATGCGCGCAGAACGACGCCTGGGCAACATTCTCAAGAGCGTCTAGGAACCGTTGCGCACCTCCATTGCCGTCGGCATTCCGGGACATAGTTTCTCACACTAAGTAACCCCCAGGCAGTAAAGGTCACGGAGTGACTCGGCCATTGTGTTTGGGTGGCGGACAAGTACCAGGTGAAACTGTACCGCAGGAGCGTCAAAGGAGCGTAGTCCTGAAAGTTGGTATCTCTTACTTGAGGAGCGCAGTACGAATTGATGAATCACCATAGTGCACTCCGCAGACATGATAGCGACCTTTCACTAGATTGTTACTGTTTCCCTGCTACATTTTTAAACGATGGTCCTCCATCCTTTTGTATGGTACGCTCACCCCGTCGAGAATACGAATACATATCATACAGGCTGCAGTTTATTACCTTGTCGTCGTCGAGGACAATGGTCTGTGCAATCAGCTACGTGAACCTGACAAAGAAGAACGTATTCAAAGTCGCTGCAGTTGCTGGCTTATGATACAGCTAGCGCTACATGTAAATGCAGTGCTAAAGCCTTTGTGGTGGTCTTCTCGTAGAGCTTCGAAGGACCATCAGGTGGGGTTCCTAGTAGGAACTTCCTCCTATGCTGGAACGGCTGGGCAATGGTGTTTGGCACGACGACCATCGCAGCTAGACAGCTACAGCTACGGTTGAGAAATGAGGTTAGATCGCAGCAAGGTTGCTCTGACTCGAAGTGGTTGGCCCCCAAGCTCATGCCAGCCAGCCATTATTCCTACCTACTACGCAGTATATCACGGTTCGAGATGAACTTATAATGAGAACAGCCTATCTCCACCAACACGTTTGCGAGATTTTGTTATACACCACTAAATAGTTTGCAAAAGCTAGCAATGCAGTTAGTGTTTGTGTAATGATGTGAATATTTATTTTTGATAGGCCATGCATCAGCATTTGCGTGAGGGCCAAGATTGTCTACCAACATCGAATGGTTCAACGCGTCACAGCTTTGAGTTTCGCTTGGCCGTCTACTTGTGGAGTTCTCAAGACCTTGGCATTTCTAAACGCCCATTTGCCGTGTCAGCTTACCGAAAGCAAATACATGTACGACATTAATTTGATTGAGAAATCTGACCTTCCAAATTGGAGACAGGAATATCGTGAAGCTATACCCTATTTCTTCAGGAACACGAAACTAACGACGAAACCAATTTCGAGTTTGTTCAACGCATTCCAGAATCGACACCACGAAGGCCGGCTTAGCAATTGCAGCAACCTCAATAGCCATCGGAGCCGTTAACGCCAAAGAGGGGACGCGTACTTAAGCTTGGCGGAGCGATATGCACGTCTATCACCTAGCTCGGGTACATCAACCGCGAGTGAATTAAATTAACCGCAATACTGGCTTTGATGTTGCAGTACGCGAATTAACGTCGCTGAGTTCTCTAACTAGGAGTATTTGCAGTCCTTTTAATGTTGGAGTTGGCATCAGCGCTGCGATCGTGGGCCAGTGTGGCTACGAGGTTCTGCAGAGGTAGCTTGACATTGAGAATTTCATATTGTTCCAGTGATAAAGTCGCGGATTTTCTAGTAAAACTTATGGTTGATATAGCTGCAGCAGACAATTTGTTGTGTACTCAGAAATAGCGAGCAGCGAACACCTTCTGGGTAGCCACCACATCCAGAACTTGCACCACAGTTAATTCCATTATGGCGAGGAACACCTCATTACTCCATAATTACACCCGGCTTCAGTTGTTTTAGTTGTCTGGAACGGGCCGATCTCATGAATATGCACGCGTGCACGAAATCTAACTCCGCCCACTAGACGGTTGCTCACATAGCAATAATGCTTTTGGGGAGGCAGTGATATTGCTGGGTCGCCGCCGTCGTCGCACGAATCTCTACGGTGCACTGATCCAAAGGAACCGTGACAGCTTTATATGACGTATTAATATACCGGTACCGCAAAAGCGGTCGTCAATAAGGGGCCCATCATACAACCGGTTTCAAACCGGCGTACCGGTACCACAAAACCGGTCCTCAATACCCCTCCCATCAGATGCCCTCCTCGTAACCGGTTGCTTAATGGTATACCGGTCCGAATTAACCCTTGTTGGGCTGCGCTAGCAGCAATTGAATTGCTTCCTATCTCAGTAAAATCCATTCCGGTGACCAAACTTCACAAGCTTATTCAGAATTCTACGCTCGGTATGCCAGGCTGCAATCCTTGAAAGCGGATATTGTCTACCTGCTAGACTAAACCCAACTATACCTTCGGTGGTTCGCTAAGAGGGTGCGCTATCTCCGCTGGCCGTACTTGCTTACGGTCACGCATAACGGAGCTACCGGTACCTACTGTAATTTCCCGTCAAAATAACCTGTCCATTATCATCATATCGTGAAAAGGAAATATAACAAGTTACAGGTTTCAGTACTAGTGGGGCTACAGCAGCTAGGAATCATTGAACCGTTTGCTTTCCCGGTCACTGTGAGGCACTGTATCGCCTCAGGCGAGTCCCCTAGCAGTGCGACTGATGTTGCACCTGTCCACACCAAAATCCTCGCCAGCATCTTCCATCGCCTTCCAGTCCGGCACACCGTGCATGCTGGGACTGGGACGGTAGCCTTCAGCCTGCACACGAAAGAAGTTGCCCGTCTCAAGCTGCACCGCGAAGCCTTTCAGCATATCTGAGGTTTTGTTGTCATAGAACAAGTTGATTCGGCCCTGTGAACCGCGGTACTCGTGCTTGGCACCAATCTGCAGCACGTCAGTCTCGACCGGCACGCCTTGCGGACACAAGCAGCGATTTGCGGTGCCATCTACGCATCGTGGCCCGCAGGCTTGCCGCCACTTGAATCACCACCGCCAAATATGTCGCCCAAAACCACTGACGCTGAGTTGGGTCCATGGGTGGCTTCCTGTCCAGCTACCAAGCCGAAAGCTGACGAGGTCTCGGAGACCACCGGATCCTCCTGCGACAACAACTCGAAAGCGCCTTCTGCTGCAGCAGGTGCCGACGCTGGCCTGCGCAGGAGGAGACGTGGCTCCTTCCTCCGGCAGCACCGAGCCTTCATCAACACTAGCTGCAGCCTTCTGCTGGTTGCGAAGACGATCAATGAGTTCAGACTCGCGGTTCTCCGGGAATACCGGCATGGACTCCAAGCCAGCACGCAACACTTCGTCACCGTTGGGGGTGTTATAATGATGGTCGTGCAGCGCACTGGACCATACTGCCTGGTGCGTACAACGCACGGTCCCAAGTAATGAGTGGTCAAGAGCCGAAGCATAGTGAGAACAACAGTAGTGAAGAAGGCCAGCTTGGCCACATTTTGTCTTTTGCACAGTTGGAAGCAGAGCAGACTCAGCAGGAAACCGAAGTTAAGGCCGCGGGGTAAGAAGGAGTAACAAGTGTCGCTTTGCTTTCTGCCCTGAGTGCCTGACTACGTAACAGGGTTGTGAACCCAACAAAGAACTGGGCTAACATGGACTCGACGTCAAAGAAACCAGACGTGGAATAGGACAAGGACGGTCGGCCGGTGAACTGGAACGGCCGAGACTGACCGCTGTACAAGAGGACAATGCTGCGGTATCTCGCGTGCTGCGAGGTCAAAGAAAATGAGTGGCGCCTGGATGGCATATGTGACGGCAGTGTGCAGTATGTGAACACGGAGGGCGAGGAGGAAGAAAGACGCTACATGCGGCAAGATCAATATATTGGGAAGCTAGTCGCGAGTTCACTCTCCTGCACTCTGGCTCGTCAAGTGATGAAATACGACTACGGCTCCGAGATGTGGGACTACTTGAGCAAGCGCTTCGAGGGGCGTGAGAATGCGACGACCAAACTGTACACACAACGTACACTGCGCCAGAAGCTGGAAAGTGCATCTTGTCGCCCAGGCGCTGACGTGGAGAACCACCTGGTCTACATGATGGGACTGCGAGAGCAATTGGCAGCGTTGGATGCCGACGTAGGTGACCTATGGATGGTCGACCTTATGATAAGGTTTATGTCACAGCTCTCATACTACAGTCAATTGCAGACCATGATGCTCATGGGGGAAGTGCAGTCAATGAGCACGCCGGACCAAGCGATGGCCATGATTCTAGTCTTAGACAAGAACGCGTTGGTGGAGAAACAACTCCATGCTCGACACTACGCTGAGGCAGGAAGTCAATCTAGCCAATTAAGTGGATGCGGTGGCCGTGGAGGAGGTCGAAGTGGAGGAGGCAAAACAATGCCAAACTACCAGAACCGCAACGTGGGCAATCAAACCAAGCAGCCGGGAACAAGTGGCAGAAATCAGAAGTCCCCGGGAAGTCATAAGAAAAGGACCGAAGAGGAGCAATGTCAATATGAAGACGACCGCGAAAAAAGAAACTGCTTTCGTTGCCACCAGCCCGGGCATATCAGCAACGAATGCTCCGAGGAAATCAAGAAAGAACGCGGTGATGTCGCGAGCAATGGCAGTGGTAACGTCCGCAGCCAAGTAAACCTGACTCTTTCGTATGGTGTATCCCGACACGAACAACAAGGGCCTGCGCGAAAGCAGGATGGCCGTGATTGGGTACGACGAGCCGATGAGACGAAAGAAGCGAGGGCCTCGTACGTGACGAAGCCTGTGTATCGACCCGAGCAATGGGTATTTGATAATGGGGCAACTCAGCACTTAGCTGGGGACAAGCGATACTTCGTGAACTACCGCGATCTTACTCCAGATGAACGCGCAAAAGCTACCGTGCATGGGTACAATGGCAAAAGTTCGCCTATTGGTATTGGATCGATCGATCTAAGGGTAGATGTTGAAGGGGAT